>JALIZF010001680.1:437500-567054 GCA_029948255.1 Telmatactis stephensoni | reverse complement strand
AAAAAAGTACTGAAGATTAGTTTGGAAATTCAAGCATAAATAAAGCCTGGTCGAAACTAGCGTCGACGCGAATCGGAATCGTAAAAAAGCATGCCTAATCTTTTCGGTTTCATCACGAAGGCTTTAAAAGTCGGCGAGAGACAAAACTTTCGGCATCTCGCGCTGTTAGGATCGGATATCATGACAATGCGCGCACCTATACGCCTTGTGCATATAGAAAGCTTATTTATGGTTTAAACTCCTGGTAGTTTATAAACTATATTTTAGTAAACTAACTGTACTTCCCATAGGAAACCCCGCCCATACATTAGTTTTACCAAATAACGTCTTTACCTTGAATCTTCATGGTAAGCAGACGCCATACATCAACCACAAAAGGGTTTTCCACGAATACAAAATACTTTGGAGTCATAGCAAAACTGTGATAGTAGCAAAGCTTATTTTTAGGCTCAAAAGTGGCAATAATCTTCGTTCCTTCTAGAGGATGTCCTTCCTTTTCTAGATGTCCTGGTGAAGGCTCACTGGGGGTCTCCAGGAAATTATACTTCGTTCCTTTGTTTAAAGATACGGCAACGTTGTAAATCGTGCCATTGTCATCTTTGTGTGGGTGCGGTGTAAGCGAAAATAATCGCATTGGGACTGAAAATAGAAAACAAAAGTATTTTATTATGGTTTTCCTGTGTAATGACAACTTAAAGACTATCCATGGAATTTTCCCATGCAACCACATTCAGTTCCGCTTCAAATCTTCGTTTAGTTGGTTAGTTTCCTATATAAGAAAGTATGGACAGAAGGAAGACTGGGACCTAATTATCCAGACAACGCGAAAAACGATTGCGCATGCGCGAGATTTCGCGGGCTCACGCGCGTCCACGTTTTAAGCACAGGAATCCTAAGCGATTTTTTATTATTGTTTTGTTTAGATTTTCCCATATCATATCTTTGAGCTCAATTTTGAGCACGGAAGAAAACAGAATAGTACTAGGAGGAAAAGGCAGGTGATAGATTTTACTACAAAGTCCTTAACTTCATTTTGGGACTATGAGTTTGGCTTCTGTGGCTTAAGTTTCGCCGGCAAAGTTTTTATTTGTTTCATTGCAGAATGTTTTCATCGATGAGGACTGGTAAGGCGTTTCATAAGACACGCATGCGTGGTACAGTTTTCCGTGGTGTCCTTTTAAATTCCCGGAAAACCACTGGCACGCCAACCGGCTTCCGTTTTATCGTGATGTGTACGTTACGTCGCATTACATGAATTTTCCTTCGGTTTTTTTCTTTTCTTTTTCCTTTTTCTTTTCCTTTTTTCTGTTTTTCTTTTTTCTTTTTTTGAGAAATGTAACGCTGCTATCACGCTACGGACTTCAATAACATGTGGCAGACAAATTCACTAGAAAGGATTAATCGATGGTTATCTGGCAACGTTCACCCTCGGTAATTTTATAGCTCTGTCGATTGGATTGTGATCACATTTGAGATAAAACTGTAATGGCTTAATACAGTGTAATGACCTGTACTAGATATAGAAATTGAGTGATGATGAGTTACTTTTCTACGCATCGATAAAACCATTTCTAGACACGAGGAAATAGAAAATGTCACTGGCCACCGGCGGCCTAGCCAAGGTATACAGTCCCCGTAGAGCGTGCGCAGTAAGGCATACAGTATTAACTTTGGTTTCTTCAAGAACCTCTCTAAACAGTTTCAACAAATCAACTATTGAATTTTCAGCGTTTTCAAAAAGCTTCGAGGAGGAAAGAGTTTCACGTTGTTTGTTGTTGTTGTAGTTGTTGTTATTATTGTTGTTGTTGTTGTTGTTTTCGCGTTTTCACTGGAGAATTTAAGACACATTTGTCTTGTTGAGAGGAAATAATGCGTATTAAAGGCCTGCGTTGAAAATGAAAAATCATCCGTGAGAACAGTGCAAGCTTCTTGGTGTTATGATCGCATTAGCACTGGGCGTGGCCCTGAAGCGGAAGACCGCGTACGAGACTAAAATGACTTCTATTTTTAATCAGAAAGGTTAGGGTCGTACGTTATCAAAATCTAAGTCAATTTGTTGAGTGTGAAAGTTGATCTTCACGAGACGATAATGAGAGAGGCACGTATTTGAGGAGGTCGACGCACGAAGGTCCAATGCCATTGAAGGTTGCGTTATCTAATACATGCACTTTATCGGGACTTTATCTCTCTGATCTCTTGATATCTCCCAAGATTAACGCACTAATTTTGGGTGAAAATGCCTGATTTTAACACCAAAAGCAAAATTAGGTGAACACGTCAATTGTCCTGCCATTTTTGCAAGTTCAATTTTGCTATTTTGATCAAGAAAATTGTGCACGTATTTGTATGCCGGGAACTTCATAAGGTTTAAAACAGTAATAACATAATCGCGATATATATTCGCTGGTTTATTCAGTTTAAGAAGCATTTTATCCATAGTAATATGTGCAGTGAGTCCTCACGGATATACGCCTTTGCCCACATGTAATTAGTGGTAACGGAACCTACGCTAAAACGGAAGGACTGACTCACCGCCTTACTCAGCAAAATCACCCTTTGGACATTGTGATAGAGATATCCAAATTATCAACTTTCTCTTTTTTATTTCCGATTTTAAGAGTTTATAACAAAAACATTTTACCGATGAAGGCCATTGGTAAATGGTAAAAACGTCTAGTTTTGTAAAGTTAAAATCAGAGACAACCCCGCATATATCAGTATTATGACAACAACAATATTTGATCGATACAAGCCAGCTGACGGGAAGCCTGTGTTATTTTGCTGCTAAAGCTTGCCAAACCACATCGGAAGTAAATTTTTCATTGATATTTATTTCCGATGTGAACGGCCAAAACTGTGAGAATTTTCAACCGCCTAACTCACGTTGCAGGCTGCATATAAAATCCTACATTTAAAAAGAAGTTGATTCAAAACTTTAAAAAAATTAGTCATTCAGCAATTTTATACGCATTTTCTATGTGGACATAGTTGCAGTGTTTCTCAGTGACGTCACTGTGACGTCGTGATCAACCCGTCAAACCGGTTTTATCTGCTGTATGACCACAGAGTCTTTCTAAAGGAAAATCAAACTTTCCTTCCTTTTACCCTTTCTAAGAAGGAGGAAATATCAGAAATGATATCTTCCACGAGGTCAACCTTATAAACTAGGGTTGGCTTTGTTGACGTTTATTACTTTAGTCTGGCTTGCATTAATGCCTTGATTTGTGGCCATAAATTTTTTTTTTTCGTTGCAAAACTAAGTGTAGCTTTATTCCATTTAGATATGTCGAAGTTTCACTGTTTTAGTACCATTCAAGCTGCGACAAGTTTATCAGCTTGCAAAGTCTTATGGCTGCTACTTTTGGAACTATTTCATAATTAAGTGCCTAATGTTACCGTATCGTGATTCCACAAATTCACGTGGGCTGGATTAGTTTTACAATCTGGCACAATGGACTTTTAATGTAGCAAATATTTCAACGCTTACGAAATCATTCCGATTCTCATTTACCTTTTCTTATCGGAATTTATATCGGAATTACATCAGAATTTCTCAAGTTAGTGTTCATCTACTTATTGCTATGTCGCCACCATTTTTATACGATTTCTTATCAGAATATCTAAGTGTTTTTAATCTTATCTTTATTGTGTTTAAGTGCCCTTAGCATGTACTCAGTATCGCTGATTAGCGGCGTCGACACTGTTTTTCGTCAGTGAGCCATATTAGTTGGGTCAGCATCAATTAACGATTGAAATCAGTTTAGTTGAGCCGATTTGTTATATAGGACGATTTACTATTAACAAACTTAACTAGTATAATATAGCACTTCAACCACTCACAAATTGAAAGGATTCATGGTAAAATTGCTAATTACAGTAAGTAGCTATTGATTTACTGTCACGGTTGTAGTTTCTTTGTTGGGTTTTTTGATGAGTACGGATTGACGAGCTTTAAAGGGCACATTCTTTGAATCCACCCTTTGACTATTTGCCTGTACGTGTGGCTTTTTATGGGTTGTGTTGGGACAAGTATCTCATCTGGTCAACGTTCTCAATAAATATAACGAGTAGATAAAAATCTCTATTGCTGATAAAAATATGACCTAACAAAAACCATCTTTAATCTATAACAAAAGATCTCTATTATCAAAAAAGAAGAAATTAGACATTTGCATTCGATAATATTGAACTCCATACTTATTCAAAGGGTATCTTATTACGTTTCAACATGTTTACAACAAATACAATAAAACATAATAAAAAATAAATACTCAACTTACCGAGGGAATCTTTCCTCATGTTATATGATTGTTTGGTTTGTAGAGTATATGGATCAAAACCATATATGAAAGGCGAGTCACTACCCGCGTAGAGTTTGCCTTTTAAGTTCATTATGCTGATTGAGCAGTTATCCGTTCTCTCGGGAGGAACAAAGAAAGAGAAAAATCGTGCAAAAATGTTCTTACAAGGATCTGGTGGGACAGGAGTCCCAAATTCAGCCACGGCGATGCCTTTTTTCTCTTGTCCTCTTGTGTAGGCTTGGCTACGTAGATAACGACTTGTGTAGGTAACTTTACCATCTTCAATATTGTAGCTGTGTAACATGCCTAGCCCATCAAACCAATGGTTAAAAGAGTCTTTACCAATTTCATACAACGCTGGACCATTCCTTAACAGACACCCTTTGATCCATTTTGGGACTTCACCCGTAATGCGTGCTTCGACTGGAATGGCTTGCTCGGGGACGGTCCTGAAGAGTTCGTCCATTGTGAGTAGTCTCGAGTCTTGCTGCGTGTCCTGCTTGTAACACTGCGGTTGTCACCTCAAATACTAAGCACTTTTGGGAATAAATTAGGTCAGACCTGTTTATGCACATTTACTATATCCTGTACAACACCTGTACCTCATTCCTCATCATCTCACGTTACTTGATTCTATGCGTAATTCGATTAGCTCACCGGATACAGAATCTGAGTAAAACGTTTACTAGTACTACGATGTGGTATAGCAAATATTACTATGCTTTCTAGAACCGTTTTGATTTGATGGGAATGATTTCTTTCAAGTGCTTTTTCAGACCCTCTTGAATTCCGTTATGATGCAACTCTAGTGAGACTAAGACCTCGTGGCCCATGTGCGGATGCACGGCAACAATTTCTCTGTAGATCTAGATTTTAGCTGAATATTTAGAGCTTAATGAATTTTCTTTGATAAAAAGTATACTCATGATATTTTACGTCTTCATCTGGCTTTCAGGTTACCCTGCGAGCAGAGTCTCCTTTTAGCTTCTTTGCAAACGAAAAACCCTAACCCTTCTTTCTTTCGTTCGCGGAGAAGGTAAAGGGAGACTCTGCTCACAGGGTACTTTGAGGTATGCATGCAGGAAGACGGCCGCACTACAATAGTATGTAAAAAAATTCCATGTTTCGTTAGTTTTTGAAATAAAAGCAGATCCGTTTGTACGCCTACTTTGCGAAATCGTGAGGAAATGAGCGTAAAGATACGTATTTGTCGTGGAGTAAGCAATCTAACTATGACCTTGACTGTCAACGAAAAGGTTGATGTTATTTTAAACAGTTTACGTTCCCCTGGTGATGCGAGTTTCACGAAACTTCAGCTCTAGCTACACAAACATTTCTCAATTTCCTCGAATTATTTTCAGAGGAAATTCTCATTAGGAAGGAATTTAAATCATGCTAACTCTGTTAACTTCCTTTAAATTTAATTTCCATTTTGGGACGTGAATTTGATTGGGTTTTTAATTGCATTCTCGCATTCTAGTTTTCTTCATCACTCTCAGTAGATGGAAAGGAATACGACTATGAAAATTGAGTGCGACAGAAAAGGAAACCCGATAGACAGGTCTTGCAGACGTTTTGAGGGAAAACCAAGAACGGCGTACTTATAATGAACCTTTTCATGATTCACTCGAAAACCTATTCATCGCCTTGGTAATCGTGACAACTTTGTGCTGATGACGTATTTCCGGTCACGTCACGCGTCACGTTCTCACTCCCACATCATTGCGTAGTACAGCGTGACATCTAAGGAATGTTGTGTGTGTTTTTATAACCCACTCATACAGGATTTTACTACAAGACTGGGGGAAGGAAAGACTTGGGGTAGGAGGAGGATGAAATATAAAGCAGATATGCATGATATAATGTGACGTTTTCAAAACATTCAGATATAAGCACTCATTACTCTGGCGTGTGCTACTTGTAGATTCGTCACTCAAAGTGGATCGAGCAGTAAAAATTGTCTATTTCCTGTTGACTCACGAAAACTTTGTGGTTTAAGAACGTAGGAATAAAACTAAACTATGTAGTTATATCAATAAAGAGCTTGTTTTAGCTGTAGTCAAAATCTGCAATCTGGTACCTTTTAGGGTGTCTCAGGCTTAAGTGGACTACCAGAGACATAGCTGGTACCTTTTAGGGACTGTTTTGGGGTAAATAAACTACCTAAAATAAGCATGAAAGGGACGGTTTCAATGATCAGAATTGAATCTTCAAAGCACATCGATAACAAAGTTATTACTTTCATTCTTTATTATTGTTTTTGAATTGGTACCTTTTAGGGGTAGAAATCAATTGTTGCCACTCCCACTCAGGTACCTTTTAGGGGTCATTTTCAAAATTTCCGACGAGCATCCCCGTCCTCTTATATATAGGAGTCCCCCCGCCCGGGTTCTCCTCTCAGTTCCAAACTAAAGATTATTTTCCATAGAGGTAAGTTGGTGGATTCACACCAGCCCTGACAGGTTCAGCCCCACCTCCCTCACCACCCCACCCCACCGGTTCTATCCTTAATTCCTCAGAATACTCCCTGACATGCAAATTTGAATAAAAATGCAGGATCACACCGATTCCAAAGACAGTTTTAAACAGGCTTGTTATCTTATTAGATCAGCGTTTCTCACTGGTACAAATCAGTAGAATTTGTTAATCCAAAGCAAAAACTTTTAATCAAAATTGACCTGCAAGACGCCGGCTAGTTTTTGGCACTTTTAGCCGTAATTACTCGATATAGAAAAAAGATTATCTTAATAATAACGATAAAAACTTCTACTGTTACTACATTGTCTTTAAAATCAATGTCTACGATTGATTCAAAATAAAGAACTTATAAAATTTAATTCTTCATTTGACCACAACTATACGACGCGTGTTTGACAAAGTCTCACTTTTGGGGAGCCTCTATTTCTTCAATAAAGAGACGACTAACCGAGTTCCACCCCGTGTACGCGTCAGCAGCACCATACCCAGCGCAGTTCCCAACATTGATACCAACTCGAACATGTCCTTGATGAACGCCATTGCAGTGGCCTTCAATGTGGCGGACAATAATAGGGTTACGACCCTTTCCTTGGCCATGTATACAACTCCATCTATGGCATTGGGAGACGAGCACTCAGCGCCGTTAAAAGAGATAAACCAACGCTTACAGCATGCATTACAATTGTAGATTCTGGTGGCTCCATTGAAGTACACGTGAAGAGAAGTTTTGCTGCGCTTCTTTTTGAACAAACAGTCCTGAAAGTGAATGTGTTTGTTTCCTTCATCAGTCAGCACAGTTTCAGCCGTTTCAGTGTCAGTTTATTAATAGTGAATTGAATAATAGAGTTAATTATGCTACAGGCGCTGGTAATTTTGCAATTTTTTCTGACGGCATCTGGTCTCGTAATCGCCTTGCCAAACAATGCACAAACTATTGCAGCGTCCAACATACCCTGTATCGCTCGAAATTATCGCGAGAAAAAGATTGCATGGACGTTTCTCGAATTTGCGTCGTGTAACAGCCTGCAATGATTTCAGTGTGCAACTTGTTTTGCAACACCATTCTATTGCGAGACAAGTTACAGAAATTGCACGATGTACCAGCGCCTTAATTCAGGTCTGAAACATGAAAAAATTAAGTAAACACTTAAACGGAAGACTGTAACAGAAAGAGTAACAGACAGAATAGATTATAAGCCAATATATCGATAGTAATGAGCTAGTTGGAGATACACTGGAAATGTTTGGCTATTTCCTATAATAGGAAATATCTAGGAAATTGCATTTTCCTATAATAGGAATTGGAAAAATGTAGGAAAACTTTTCCTACCTATTTCCTTATTATAAGAAATTGTATTTTCCTAGATATTTCCCATCATAGGAAAATGAAAAGGTAGAAAATATCTAAGAAAATGCAATTTCCCATGGTAGGAAATATTTGGGAAAGTATTTTCCTACATTTTATCCAGTTCCTATCATAGGAAAATGCAATTTCTAGATATTTCCTATCATAGGAAATGAGCAAAAATTTCCAGTCATTTTGTGCTTTTTAAAGACTTCGCCTGATAATATACATACTTTAACGAGTCCATTGTCTAGATCTGAGTTGACATTTTTCCACGAACATTCTTTCCAATTCCTTCCAGACGAAGTGGTTACTTCCCCAGGATCACCTTTGGGCCCTGTTTTTCCTTGCGGTCCTGGAGCACCCGTTGCGCCGGGGGGACCTTGTGCGCCTTGTTTCCCAGGACTTCCCACGTGACCAGGGTGTCCGTCCCGACCATCACGTCCAGGAGCTCCGTTCCTACCGGGTATACCGGGGACACCAGGCCTACATGTTGAATAACACGATCCTTTTGGTCTTGGATGGCAGGGTCTGTGACAAGGGTACGGCCCTGGAGGACACGGTCCAATGGGGCCCTTAGGAGTACGATTTCCCTGTGTAGATTAATAATTCTTGGTAAATAGGCATCATTACGTCAGTAGGCATTATATACGACAGGTTTACCTTCTTTCCTGATTCCGTGAATGGAGAAAGAGCTGCTATTAACAGCATCAGCATCAAAGGATACGATCCCATTGCTCTGTGAAAGCAAATAATTGGAAAGTCTCAATTTAAAACGTTAAAGTGCGTCAAATCAATCAAATTAAAACCATACTCCAGAAGATTTTTAGTCTTATTGCGCCTGTTCTTTCGCGAGAGATTGATTCAAGCCTCAGTGCAATCAAACTGAATTAGTTATGTAGCAGTGGAATTCTACCCAACAACTAATCCTGCAACCAGTCGACAGGCGGTTTTCAGCTCTACAGCGCTACGTCAGCTCAGTTTACAATCTTATTATGGTTTGATTTTATTCATGAGATGGGAGGAAGAGAGGCGAGGTGCAATGTGTCACGAAGAACAAAATCAAGGTTTCTATGCCAATGTCAATCAGTCTGAATGAGTTACGTTAACCAAGACCTTAGTTTGATTTCCACAAACATTTAGAATAATGGTTTTGATATCTAGACTGTAGAGAAGCCCATAAGCAGAGGAAATATTTCACCAGGGCAGAACTTAATGGCTAGAGAAAACGTAATCATAACTAACAAATATGCTTGTTTGAGTGAAATGAGAATGCGAATTCGCATTCTTCGTGTTAACACGAAGGGCAGGCGGCGGGAAAGAGTTAATTTGCCCAGGCAACTGCTACGCTTGCTAATGACTACGAACAGTTTACGAGAATTTTCTAGTGTCAGCAATACCACTGGAGAGTTTAGGCAGACCCGAGTCTTTATCAGACAGGTTGTTTTCAAACACACTTTAATAATTGTGAAAACGGAATTTCACTTTGAAAGTTTCAGTTTTGTTGTAGTATCAGCGCTTGTAATAAGTACAAGCTGGCACGCAATTCATCTTATTTCATTGTCCGTTGCCCTTTCTTTCTTTCTTTCTTTCTTTCTTTCTTTCTTTCTTTCTTTCTTTCTTTCTTTCTTTCTTTCTTTCTTTCTTTCTTTCTTTCTTTCTTTCTTTCTTTCTTTCTTTCTTTCTTTCTTTCTTTCTTTCTTTCTTTCTTTCTTTCTTCCTTTCTTCCTTTCTTTAATTCTTTCTTTCCTTCTTTAATTCTCTTTTCTTTCTTTAATTCTTTCTTTCTTTCCTTCTCTTGTCTTTCTTTAATTCTTTCTTTCTTTCTTTCCTTCTTTAATTCTTTCTTTCTTTCTTTTACATGGACGAGCCGTGGCTAGGCTATTCTGGTATTCAAAATTTTAAACGCTTCGTCTGTTGATTCTATTATGATACGTTTGCATAATTACTTACAAACTCTTATCTATTAATTCTTAAAAGTAGGCTTGTGATTGGATGTAAAAGTAGCGTGGGTCAATATCGGCAGCGTCTAGCCCAACAAGGCGTCAATTGGTAAGAAATCTTGTGCTTACGTCATAGTGAAGACCAGGTCTAACGTTAGTTCGTTACTTGCAATATATATATATATTTATATAATAATTGGCATATTACGCGCGCTCTGATTGGTCGAACAACCATGTGTGATTAGAGTACACACACATAGATGGCGTCATCGAATCTTACGCGCGCTCTGATTGGTTGGAATTAATGTTTCGATAAATATTATATAAAACAGATAGATTCCATTTTTCCGTGCGTCTGCACGGAAAAATGGAATCTATTTGTTAAATATATTATATAGCTATCGTTACTCTACTATTCCAGTGTGGTGTAACTTTTTCGTGACATACACATGTCAAAATCAAGACTCTTCCAATTCAAAACTTTAAACGCTTGGTCAGTTTATTCCATTATAAATACCTGTTTGTAATGACTTTAAAACTCTGATTGGATGTAAAAGTAGCGTGGGTCAATATCAGTGTTTCTAGCTCAACGAGCCATCAATTGGTAAGAAACTCAAAGGTTTAGTAAAAAGTAGGGCTTATATGATTGCAATAAAGTGACATGACAAAAATCGCAGGGTACTTGAGTGAATATGGCAAGACTAAACGAAGATAAAGACAAAGTTGATGCTATCAGGGTTTTGTAGGGATATAAGCATGCGTAATTTATGCATTGTAGAATTGCACTTCAAATTAAATCAATAGAGTATAAAAATGTTCAACATTTAAATCAATGTTCTAAATAATAACAATAATATTTGAGTGAAAAAGATGACGGCTATTTAGTGCGTGAGTTCTGTAGTCGAGAACAAAAGAAAACAATTAGTTTAGAGTCTACTACTAACTATTAATTTGCTAGTTTTTCGCGGGTTAAATAAAAAACATTCTAATAAGTTCATTAACTAACACTTAGAACTCACAAAGGCATAAACTTGAAATAATATCCTTTCTACAATATCTGATAGGTTTTAGTAAAGTCAGATATCCCAATTGTCAATTCGATAAATTGTTCTAGGCTGTGACAAGTGTATTTTGAAATTATTGATAGTTTCAAACATTTTCGTTTTCAAGAGGTATTTCGCGTCCCCTTCAAGGCGACAACCTCCAACAAGTCTTTTGTTCTATTACCAAGTGCAACATGGCAATGGTAGGTCCGTTTGAACAACTAACCAACAACTTCCACCGGCCAAGATGGGACCAGCATTGTTGCCGGGATGTTCAGTGTTCGCTTTTATAAAGAGGTTTAGATAGAAAATGTCAAAAAATAAAATCAATTAAACCACCAACTGCATGCATGATTGCATAGCTATTTTCATTTTAAAGTCACATCCATTAGAAGAGTGCACAGTTCTGCATGGCTTAGTGCACGCAAAACTAATCGATTGACTGAAACTGCGTGGTTTTAAAAGGCTCAAAACAACTTATTGATTTGTTAGTTGATCAGTTGGATGCTGCACTCGGATTCAGCTACAACTACTATTTAGTGCGTGATTGAGTAATTACCGTCAACCACATCTTTATTTAGTGAGGTAAGTGAGAGCTGAAAATCCAGCAGTCGTGTTAAATCACAAACAATTAAAATCCCATGGATTTCAGGTTATTTATCTTTGTAATTTAAGGGAATTATAATTGATTTGGGGTTTCAGATGTTTGCTTTTTACATCACAGATTAAAGATGGATCTTTGTTGTTGAAAAGGTGTCCTAGTCTCGATTAGCTAATGTACAATTCATGTCCTGATGCAAGCAGATATATACCTAAGTAGAGAGAGAGTAACCCTACAAACTGTTTGAGTTTTGTGCAATCACTTTAAGGGGTACTTGGATGAAAATAAAAAATATTGGAAATGACTTGAAACTTGGTAAAGTCTATTTGTACGACTTCCAATATTCATCAAAAGCAACATTTTCTTTAAATTCAAACGAGACGAATAGAAATTGTCAAGTATTTTAGACATTTCAGCATTTACGTTGTGAGTAAATGACGTCATTTACTCAACTCTATTGTTCTATAAGACTTTATATCAAAATTTCTCTTTGATAATGAGCTTGAAAAGCAGATTTTTGGACAGAGGGGAGCTAGGTTTTTTAACTACATTCATCTTCAAATAGAAATAACCAATTTTCATCGATTTTCATCCAAGTGGGCCTTTAAATCTTTTTAATAACAAGCCCTTCAGTCTCAGAACGTGATTTTATCAAAAAGATCTTTCATTCTTGAAGAATTTGTAGACTTTTGAAGAGGATATAGATGGAGATGAGTTCGTTTGCATTGTAGGAGTCTGCGTAGGTTTGAACCAAGGTTGTTTGACTGATTATGCCGCAGTCAATGAAGCTCAATGAAGTGTTAATGTTTAGAGTACTGGAATGTTAATAAGCTAGCAAGCTGTTCAATTAAGTTACATGCTTGATGTCACCCATAATATATACATGCTCAGTTGCTTTGCTATTACTGCATAAATTATCGAGTTGATGAAGATTGACACTGATTCTATACTTTTTATCTTCTTCGTTTGTCTTGTAAAGAATGGGCTTCTACACGATTTTGCTGACTCTCTGCGTGGCAATTCTTGTTGTTGAAGCAGAACTAGTATCGAAAAGAGCTGTAAGTTATCTTCTTAATTTTGACCAGTCTAGAACTAGAACCACTTTTATCGACGCGCCGCGCGGTAATGCTCGAAAGAGAAGACCTGGATCGAGCCATCTTAAGATTTACGCGCACTAGACAACTAGTCCCACGCATGCGCGACTGTTGAAACGATCCCGATGAAACACTCGGTCGTGTACTTTGCCGCCAAAACTAAGCCGGCCACAGAAGCAAAGTTCCAAAAAGTCAGTTTGAGAAGGTAGTGGCCTGATTTTTGTACCAAGTATTTTCCGGTTTGCACCAGTGCACAAAATTAAGCTTAAAGAGATGATATGGAATAATTTACATTATCATTCTAGGCTCCAAAGAAAGGTTCGTGTCAGTCTGCCATTCCTGGTATACCCGGTGTACCGGGTTCCCCTGGACGTGATGGCCGGGATGGTCAACCGGGTCGCCAGGGTCCACAAGGTCCCCCGGGGAGAAAAGGAGATAAAGGAGATCGAGGAGCAAAAGGAAAAGCTGGTATTTCAAACTGGAAAGAGTGCTCATGGAAGAATATGAATGTTCAAAAAGATAATGGACTTATTAAGGTATAACCAATAATATAATGATCGTCTCAATGGTTTAAAGAAAAAACCGTCATGCTTCAATATTACCGTCAAAAACGCCGAAAGATTTAACCGTCAACTCTATTCATTTGAGACCCTTTATGATACCATAAATAATAAGTGAAAATCAATACTTAAATATTCGTTTATTTGCTATTCATCAATAAAGATAGTAGTTTTGTCTGTGCAGCAAACCTGATACCAAAGTAGGAAATGTTGGCAAGTTTAAAAGTATGTTTAGTTTTCACATGTATTCAAATATGTAGTCTCATTTCATTGTCGATTTTCAGACATGCACTTTTCACAAGAAATACGATCATACCAGCCTTCGCGTCTACTACAACGGTGACTTTAGGATCCACAATTGTAACGGTTGTTGCAAACGTTGGTTCTTTACCTTCAATGGTCGTGAATGCCTTAACCCTAACGCCATAGACGGTGTACTGTACATGTGGATAGGTATAAACCAAAAGAACATTCACCGAGTCCGCCACATTGAAGGTCATTGTCAGAGCATCCGCAAGGGAAAAGTCACTGTTGGTTTCAATGTTGGAAACTGTCACAGCGTTAAAGGTGGTGATGCATGGACTGGCTGGAACTCAGTTGCTCGTATTTTTGTAGAAGAAGTGGCACCTCCTCAGTAGTGAATAAAGCCTGCTTGTAACCCTTCTATGTAGCTTGAAATGTTGTGCGCACGTTAATATTCTGTTTGACACGAATTACACTTTTTAAGAAAACAAATGTAATCTCACTTGCGCTTGTAGCCGACGAATTTTTAAAGAATTGTATTTTTCAGAAATCTTGGTAGAAATAATAAAGATTCAACAGTTTTTGGCACGATTTGAAGAGTTTATCTTGGGAGGGATTGACGTGGAGATCTCAGAGAAACCGCTCCCGGGTATCCAGGATGAGATAGGGGAGGGGAGGGGAGGGTCGAAAAGAACTTTAAAAGCAATATATGCGTTAAGCAACTTCTTGTCGCTGGTGAAATAGATATCAAATGAAATTTAAAAAAAGAATTTTTTAATTTAATCAAATTAAAAATCAAAGTAATTTTAGACCAGAAAAATCTTCACGAAACCAGCTGCGAACCTCCTATTGATAAACAGATTTCCACCTCGAATTTGCAGTTCTTCCTCCTTTGTCATCTCGATGACCGTGCCGATCTTAAGATACACCTGGACACCTGGACGGCGGCTGGCGGAGGACGGCTACGCATACCGGAAGTAATACTGATTCTGAGATTTGGTAACTAATTTGTACATCAGCATTGGTGGCGGCGAAAAGTACGAAGTCAAGTTTTCGAATTTGGCTAAAATTTTTGTGTATAGGTCAGTTATTTCTTTAGGCACAGTATGTATGGACAAGATCCTCAAGCAAATGTCTGCAAAGGTCAAGATAAACTTATCTATGGGGGGGGGGGGGGGATAATCCCCTACATATACTATACGGGTATGGGGCGCCCGTTAGGGTACGCTTTTTATCCGCCCAGGTCTGTGACAGATAGGGAATCATTTTTTGCTCATTTTTGTCTCGGGGCTAGCGTATCGTTTTGGTCTGGAATAGGGTATACTTTCCGCAGTAACCCTTCCATCAGTTTACATTGCACGCTTTCAATTAAACAAAAAGCTCAATAAAAGAGGCCAGGAAACGTTGACTGAAAAAGCTTTTGTTATTAAAGTCTGGGACAAGGTATGCATTTTTAAGCCTTAGTTCGGGACAAGGTATACATTTTTAACTCCTTTCTTGCTTTGGATGATAAAGATAACACATAAAAACGCTGGCATAATTTTACTAATTTACAGTTAATTATATAAGGATTATTACGTGCGCTCTGATTGGTCGAGAACTGTACTTGATATAAGTATAGACGCACGGACAATATTACGCGTGTTCTTATAGTTGAAATGACTTACAGATCGACTTCGTGTACGGGTCATCTATTTAGACCATAGAAACATGGAAATGGGATTAAATTGCAGCTAATGTCAATAAATACCACTTATTAGATATTTTCTTGTGTATTTTGCCGAGCCTTTAGGCGATAGGCAAAGTGCGAGCGATGAGTAAAATGTCATTCCGTAATACACAACAAAATATCTAATAAAGGATTTATTATACAATTGTTTTTTCGCTGTGTTTATAAACAGTATTTTTACTGTCAAAACAGACCTTTTTGCAAACCAGCGCGCTCGGGAAACCGTCAAACCGGTTTGAAGTCTTGACGTTATACAGGGCCGAATACGCAAACCGGAGGGTATTACCGTCCCATATTAGCCCTCAAATGATACCTAATTGGGTAAATTTACGTCACAATTGTATAATAAAAACCCGTTGTTTTATAGTTTTTGATTAATATTTCCCATTTTGAATGTTCGAGTTGAGTTTTTAAAGTTTAAAAGAAAGAATTAACCACGTGAAGTTTTAATTCACATTCATGGGCAACTATTGCGAATTAAAGTTATAGATAAATAGACAGCAAGTGAATGACCACTGCTAGTCATCCATGTCTATATTTGAATATCTATAGTCATAACATGGATTAATAACAATTAGTAATAACCAATAGTCATATCATGGCTTTTGTAAATATTTTGAGTAAATGTTATTGGCATTTATTGGCTCGAATGCAAAATAACATATATAACTTTAAATCCATGTGGATTAAAGCCTGGTTTTCGCTGGTGACGCAAGCACAAGCGCAAGCTGCATAATGCCCCGTTTTCATTGAGATAACATGGACGCAAGCACAAGCATAATGCTCCGTTTTCATTGAGATAACATGGCAGTAAGGACAAGCACAAGCAGCATAATGCTCCGTTGTCATTGAGATAACATGGACGCAAGCACAAGAAAAAAACATTTTTGATCCTCCTGCTTGGCATTTTGCTGGCGTCGTTGTGAGAACCAGGACTAACTTGAACTCGTTACTTATACTAGAGTTATCTTTACTGTTAATTACACTACTATTTCGTGACATATTCATGTAAAAATAATAATGAATCATCATCATCATCATCATCATCATCTTCTACAGTAGATCCACGTAGTGGCTATTTTTCTGCTGGCACTCACACTCACTACCTCTACATTAAAAATTTTGCAAAAAATCTCTCAACACACATGTTGATTTTGCTGAGGGAGGAACAACCGGAGAACCAGGAGAAAAAAACCCTCGTGGCATGGTAGAGAACAACACATCAAACAAACTCAATTCACATATGATCCGATGCCCGAGCCGGGACTCGAACCCATAATACCACCATATTAATACATGAATCATAAAAAGGCTTCGTCTGTTGATTCTATTATGATACGTTTGCATAATTACTTACAAACTCATATCTATTAATTCTTCAATGTAGGCTTGTGATTGGATGTAAAAGTAGCGTGGGTCAATATCGGCAGCGTCTAGCCCAACAAGGCGTCAATTGGTAAGAAATCTTGTGCTTACGTCATAGTGAAGACCATTGCAATATATATATATATATATACCTATTTCAAAAAAGGTTGTCGTATGAGAGGTCGCAAGCCTATGCGACTAGACCGAAAAGGAACATAGGTAGTTGCAAATTTCCCCTCTCTTTTTCGCATTGGTCTTGATTTTAAAATCAGCAAATGAATCTCTTTGATGTATTAGGTCATGGCAAGCTGAAGTTGAATTATGTTGTGGATATTTGTGTGGTTTTATAGCTTTAGTAATGTTTACCCATGCTTCCTTTCGGGTGAGTCGCGTAGGCTTTTGCCGACAACGTTTATTGAAATAGGTGTATATATGATAGAGCTATCTTTACTCTACTATTCCAGTCTGGTGTAACTCTTTCGTGACATACATATGTCAAAATCAAGACTCATCGAATTCAAAATTTTAAACGCTTGGTCAGTTTATTCCATCATCAATACTTGTTTGTAATGACTTTAAAACTCTGATTGGATGTGAAAGAAGCGTGGGTCAATATCAGTGTTTCTAGCCCAGCGAGCCGTCACCAATTGGTAAGAAACTCAAAGGCTTAGTAAAAAGTAGGGCTTATATGATTGCAATAAAGTGACATGACAAAAATCGCAAGGTACTTGAGTGAATATGGCAAGACTAAACGAAGATAAAGACAAAGTTGATGCAATCAGGGTTTTGTAGGGATAAAAGCATACGTGATTTATGCATTGTAGAATTATGGCTAAAAAAAACATTGCCTGCGGCACTTCAAAATCAATAGAGTATAAAAATGCTCATTTAAGTCAATGTTCTAAATAATAACAATATTCGAGTGAAAAAAGATGACGGCTATTTAGTGCGTGAGTTCAATAGTCGAGAGCAGAAGAAAACAATTAGTTTAGAATCTACTACTAACTATTAGTTTGCTTTTTTACTTTTTTAACTTTTTTCGCGGGTTAAATAAAAAAACATTCTAATAAGTTCATTAACTAGCACTTACAACTCACAAAGGCATAAACTTGAAATAATATCCTTTCTACAATATCTGATAGGTTTTAGTAAAGTCAGATATCCCAATTGTCAATTCGATAAATTGTTCTAGGCTGTGACAAGTGTATTTTGAAATTATTGATAGTTTCAAACATTTTCGTTTTCAAGAGGTATTTCGCGTCCCCTTCAAGGCGACAACCTCCAACAAGTCTTTTGTTCTATTACCAAGTGCAACGCGGCAATGCATGGTGGGTCCATTTGAACAACTAACAACAACTACCACCAAGATGGGACCAGCATTGTTGCCGGGATGTTCAGTGTTCGCTTTATAAAGAGATTAAGATAAAAAATTTCAAAAAATAAAATTAATTAAACCACCAACTGCATGCATGATTGCATAGTTATTTTCATTTTAAAGTCACATCCATTAGAAGAGTGCACAGTTCTGCATGGATTAGTGCACGCAAAACTAATCGATTGACTGAAACTGCGTGGTTTTAAAAGGCTCAAAACAACTTATTGATTTGTTAGTTGATCAGTTGGATGCTGCACTCGATTCAGCTACAACTACTATTTAGTGCGTGATTGAGTAATTACCGTCAACCACATCTTTATTGAGCGAGGTAAGTCAGACTAGCTGAGATTCTGGCAGTCACGTTGACTACAAACAATTAAAATCCCATGCATTTCAGGTTTTATTTATCTTTGTAATTTAAGGAAACTATAGTATGTTGATATGGAAAATATTTCTTTGCTTTTTACATCACTTGAAATTTATCATCTATCGGGGTTCATGTTGAAAAAGTATCCTAGTTTCGATTAGCTAATGTACAATTCATGTCATTGCAAGTAGATATCGAGATAAGTTTTAGTCGCAATCAAAGGTCGACCAACAAATCCTAAGTAAGAACTAACCCTACAAACTATTTGAGTTTTGTGCAATCACTTTAAGGGGTACTTGGATGAAAATAAATTAAAATTGGAAATGACTTGAAACTTGGTAAAGTCTATTTGTACGACTCCCAATAATCATCAAAAGCAACATTTTCTTCAAATTCAAACGAGACGAATAGAAATCAAGTCAAGTATTTTAGCATTTTAGTTATGAGTAAATGACGTCATTTACTCGACCCTATTGTTCTTTAAGACTTTATATCAAAATTTCTCTTTGATAATGAGCTTGAAATGCAGATTTTTGGACAGAGGGGAGCTAGGTTTTTTAACTACATTCATCTTCAAATAGAAATAACCAATTTTCATCGATTTTCATCCAAGTGAGCCTTTAAATCTTTTTAATAACAAGCCCTTCAGTCTCAGAACGTGATTTTATCAAAAAGATCTTTAATTCTTGAAGAATTTGTAGACTTTTGAAGAGGATATAGATGGAGATGAGTTCGTTTGCATTGTGGGTGTCTGCGTAGGTTTGAACCAAGGTTGCATGTTTGACTGTTTATGCCGCTGTCAATGAAGCTCAATGAAGTGTTAATGTTTAGAGTACTGGAATGTTAATAAGCAAGCTGTTCAATTAAGTTACATGCTTGATATCACCCATAATATATACATGCTCAGTTGCTTTGCTATTACTGCATAAATTATCGAGTTGATGAAGATTGACACTGATTCTATACTTTTTGTCTTCTTCGTTTGTCTTGTAAAGAATGAGCTTCTACACGATTTTGCTGACTCTCTGCGTGGCAATTCTTGTTGTTGAAGCAGAACTAGTATCGAAAAGAGCGGTAAGTTATCTTCTTAATTTTGACCAGTCTAGAACTAGACCCACTTTTATCGACGCGCCGCGCGGTAATGCTGGAAAGAGAAGACCTGAATCGAGCCATCTTAAGATTTACGCGCACTAGACAACGCGGGAAATGTCCCACGCATGCGCGACTGTTGAAACGATCCCGATGAAACACCAATCTCGTACCCAGAGCCTGCGTTCCTCTTGGTCAGCGACCGAGAAACGAGAGGCTCTGGCCAATACAGTTATTTGGAGCACTCTGATTGGTTGACAGAACAATAGAAGGAGCGTTTGAATTTTACATTCTTCGCATATTTTGAGAATCGAGATTTCCCGGAATTATCCTAAATTATTACTTCCAGATCGATTTTCGATAAGTAAAATTGTTCAGGGTAGCCTGAACCATTGTCAGAATATAAAAAGATTGTCAGACTACTTCATGTCGAGAGGATGTGAGCAAGCGATAAGATTTAGTGCAGTTTTAATAGGAGATTTGTGGCCCGTTGGTCGTTGAAGGTCGTGCTTCGAAGAGGGCCGTTGGACTATCGATTCAAATTCACTTGACAGGCTTCAAAACGTGAAATAAATCACACAAATGACTCACATAAATATCATTCTTTACCTCTGAGTATATTTCTAAATACGGTGCATAAAAATAAGCTCTCGATCAGCAATTTTCTGTCACAGATTGAGCTTGACATGCGCAGTTAAGCCAAGTCCGCAAATAGCGGACTAAAAATTTGTGTTGGCCAGAGCCTCTCGTTTCTCGGTCGCTGACCAAGAGGAACGCAGGCTCTGGGTACGAGATTGGATGAAACACTCGGTCGTGTACTTTGCCGCCAAAACTAAGCCACAGAAGCAAAGTTCCAAAAAGTCAGTTTGAGAAGGTAGTGGTCTGACTTTTGTACCAAGTATTTTTTGGTTTGCACCAGTGCACAAAATTAAACTTAAAGAGATGATATGGAATAATCAAAAATATTGCATGGGTTTCCTGTGGTCAAGACGTGCGTAAAAACAGAAATGTTCCCATCATCATACCGGTCTGTTACACATGTCCGGTATACCCGGTATATTGCAAATGATAATTTACATTATCATTCTAGGCTCCAAAGAAAGGTTCGTGTCAGTCTGCTATTCCTGGTATACCCGGTGTACCGGGTTCCCCTGGACGTGATGGCCGGGATGGTCAACCGGGTCGCCAGGGTCCACAAGGTCCCCCGGGGAGAAAAGGAGATAAAGGAGATCGAGGAGCAAAAGGAAAAGCTGGTATTTTAAACTGGAAAGAGTGCTCATGGAAGAATATAAATGATGGCAGAGATAATGGACTTATTAAGGTATAACCAATAATATAATGATCGTCTCGTCATGCTTCAATATTACCGTCAAAAACGCCGAAAGATTTAACCGTCAACTCCATTGCGACCCTTAATTATATACAATAAATGATAAGTGAAAATCAAATACTTAAATATTCTTCTATTTGCTATTCATCATTAAAAATAATAGTATTGTCTGTGCAGCAAACCTGATATCAAAGTAGGAAACGTTAGCGCAGTTCAAACGTATGTTTAGTTTTCACTTAGTCTCATTTCATTGTCGATTTTCAGACATGCATCTTTCACAAGAAATACGATTATACCAGCCTTCGCGTCTACTTCAACGGTGCCTTGAGGATCCACAATTGTGACGAATGCTGCAAACGTTGGTTCTTTACCTTCAATGGTCGTGAATGTGCCAATCCTAACGCCATAGACGGTGTAGTGTACATGTGGAAAGGTAAAGGCAGAAACGACCTTCACCGTGTCCGCTTCATCGAAGGTCATTGTCAGAGCATCCCCAAGGGAAAAGTCACTGTTGGTTTCAAGGTTGGAAACTGTCACAGCGTTAAAGGTGCTGATGCGTACACTGGCTGGAACTCAGTCAGTCGTATTTTCGTAGGAGAAGTTCTGCCTCCTCAGCTCTGAAATCTAAGGCCTACTAGGAACCCTTCCATGTAGCTTGAAATGTTGTTGCGTAAAAATTATTTTACGTTAATTATATCTGTTGCGTAAATATTCTGTTGAGGTATGTCTGTTGCGTAAATATTCTGTTGAGGTATGTCTGTTGAGTAAATATTCGGTTTGGCACCAATTACACTTAATTTTTTTCAATATCGAAATTTTCTTCAACAACGAGAAATAATGGCCAAAAACTAGCCCTTCTTGCAGGTTTTAATTAAAATATTTTTTTGGATTAAAACTCAAATTCTATCTTTGCCAGTTAGAAACTGATCTAACAAGATAAAATGGCTGTTTAATTCTGTCTTTGCAATTGTACAAAGTTGTTATCGAGCATTTTTATTTTAATCTAGCATGCAACTTTCACGCTGATTGTAAAGAACGTATATAGAAAATGAGCGACTGGAAGCCTAAACCTCATTTTGGATTCAAATTTTCACTTTAGACAAGAGAAGATGAGGTAAGAGAAGGAATCGCGCGTATTAAGTCTTTGGACAATGATATGCCCCGTTTGATGCTATTTTTAGAGTGAATCTGATTGGTCGAGAGCGTGTGAGCTTTCGCATTGCCTCAAGACCACAATTGCAGAAAAAGGATGCATAACGTTTGTCGACGAAAAAGAGTTTAAACTTGAGAAAAACGGCAAATGGAGAACAAAAAAGTGTCGAAAATGGTCTTAGTTAAGTCGAGGTCATGGTGACAAGGTTCTAAAAATAGCATCAAACGGGGCATATGATGGGTCACGGGGATTCCTTCTCTTACCTCATTTTCTCTTGCTTTAGATTAATACCTAAATTTTACTGTTATCAACCTATAACTACAAACAACCTAAACTTAGTAAAAGAAATAACTTTAGCTTTGTACAACACTTATTCTTAGACTAAGGGCTTTTGTTATGAAAGAAATCACCTCCTCTTAAAAGTAAAATGTAAACTCACTTACGCTTCAGTTTAGCCGATAAAGAATTGTATTTTTCAGCAACCTTCGTAGAAAATGTAAGAAATAAAGATTGACCAGTCTTAGTGCACGATTTGAGAAGTCTATTTAACTGGAAGGGGTTGACATGGATATCTCAGAGAACGCGCCACGGGGATCGAGGGTGAAAGAAGGGAGGGGAAAGGAAAGAAATTAAAATCAGTTATGAGTTTTTATCAATAGTAAGTCCAGTGTCGAGAGAACGTGCAGTAAACATTTATTGACGTCATCGGGGCGTGGCGGCATAAGCGCCAATCTTCGTCAAACTAACAAAAAGATTCATTACAAAATTAGTTGCTTAGGAATATGGCTAGTTCAACAGAACTCTGTGAGAAGAATTACACCATTCTAATGTTATGTTAGGTGAGTATATTTCTAAAACCCATGCAGGCCAGCGGCTCCTTAATGAAGTCTACTATGCAGACATGCGCAATGCGAGTTGTTATCGAAAGGTTAACGCGGGCTTTGGGTACGAGATTGAAGTTTAGGTAGTACAATCTGATTAAACAGGTCATGTGACCACGTCCCCCCTAAATCAAGTGGCACCGTCAAAATAAACGCAAGAAAAATAAAGAGCACTTTCATATTAAGGCGACGAAATACGAGGCACAAAAACTCTCAACTTGTCGCGCAACATTGTTGCGTTGCAGGTTTTTGATCGATGTTGCGCGTTTTTCACCTCACGATCTCAACTTGCCACGCAACAAAAAATTGAGATCACGAGGTGAAAAACGCGCAACATCGATCAAAAACCTGCAACGCAATGTTGCGCGACAAGTTGAGGGTTTTTGTGTCTCGTATTTCGCCGCCTTTAGTAAAACTGCAAAGTTTCAGCTCATTAGATGTAATACAGGAGAAATTACAGTAAATTTAAGATAGAATATTTTCTTAAGATTCGTTTGGAAAAACGCGTTGGATGGCAAGCTCGTGCCATCATCCAACGCGCACTATTTTACATCTTTCGCTTAATTCTTTGCATATTCTTCGGCAACAACTGGTCACAACTCAGTTCCAAGTGTTTTTCTGCATCATTTGGTATCATTTTGTTTGCCTTTAAATATTTTTTGTTGTTTCAAAATCTTTATCTTCCCTTTAGGGCCGCTACGCAGGATATGGGGTTGTTCGGATAAGGGGCAAAATCTGTCACATCACTGTCCCCCACAAATGTCACTTTCGAACTACGATAATTGGAAGACGAGAGAACAATAGTATCTAGGGTTGTTGCCTACCCTGGGTTTTCTCTTCTGTGGGTTCGTTTTGTCAATGATTAAACCGCGTTTATTGGCGAGGGGATATCATGTTCGCGTCAACAGACCGTTGGCTACAGTTGAACCGTACGGGTTTCTAACGCATCGGTTGGAGTTTTAAAGAAGTTACGGGCCTCGTAAAAGACTATTTGGCGTTCTAAAACGTTGGAAGGAATACAAACAGGCAGAATAACAGCAATTCAAGGTAATATAGAAATATTGTCTGTTTATTTAAATAAAATTTCAAAAGGCTTCAGATGATTATTATACTATCGCCCGTGTTTCAACTATATTAAAGGGGAACGATGACTTTCTATGTCACAAAACGTCATCAAGGTCAGCGGTAGCAATCATAAAGCAAATTATGCCTACCATGCCCTATCTAAATGCACTCCGGTCAATTATCATTTAAAATTCAAATTTTAGTTCAAGATCAAGAGCATGATCAATATTGGAACTTGCAAAAATTTTATTTTGCTGACGTCATGTCGCGCGGTCGATCTTTTTGGGCAAAAATCTGCATAACTAAATAGTAAAATCCTTTCATAATTTGCCAACTTTATTTTAATAGAGCGGTTTTCATATGAGTGGGAAACGGTCCGGTCCGTACCGTGACCGTGTCAGTACCGTAATGTCTATAAAACATTCAAAAATTCTGCCGTAACTGTGTCGTAACCGTGTCGTGCGGTGACCGTACTATTTCCCAGTCATACGAAAACCGCTCTATAGAGTTACAGTAACTGACGGAACCATAAGTGATGGTAATAGGACTGAGTGGAGTCCAATTCGGTCTGTAATCATACGAGGGCCACGGGAGTCCAGTTTGTTTATTCCGAGTATTATTACAGACGACAGAATTGGACAACAGGAAGCCCTATTACCAATTGAATTAATCATAACTATTACAACTTCCGAGAAAAATATTTTCATGCTAACCAATGCTGAGCGCAACTAAAATGACCAAATTTTGTTGAAAAAGCGAGAAAAAAAAAGTGAAAAATCTCTTGAGCGCGCGCTTGATGGCGTAGCGATTACGCGGTGACAGCGCGCGCTCAAAATGCGAAATCTGATTGGCTCTGGCAACTGTCCGATTACAACTGTCCATTAATAAGCACAGGTGCGATGTGGTGATGCTTCCGTGATAAGGTAATAAGACAAGCAGCAGCATTTTGAACAGACTGGAGTTTTTGAAGTAAATTCTTGGGAAGTCCATGAAGAAGAGAGTTGCAATGATCAAGTTTAGAAGTAATGAAAGCGTGGACAAGCATTTCTGTGGTTTTGAAGGAGATAAACTTGCGAATTCTTGCAATGTTACGGAGATGATAGAATGAGGTCTTGCAAATATTGTTAACATGAGGGATCATGGATAAGGTGGAATCAAAAATAACGCCAATATTTCTAGCTTGTGAAGATGGTTTAATTAAGTCGTTGCCAAAGTGAAGAACAGGAAGAGAACATTGTGGATTGTGCTTGGAAGAAAGAAGAAGAAATTCAGTTTTGTCTTTATTTAATTTAAGTTTGTTCAAAGTCATCCAGTTATCAATTTCATTTAGGCAGACTTCAATTCTTTTTATAGCATTTCCAAGGGAATTATCATCATTACAGGAGAAAGGTAAGTATAATTGCGTGTCGTCGGCATAAAGATGGAAGGACATATTATGATTTTGAAGAATATCAGCCACTGGGGAGGTGTAGAGTAGATATAAAAATAGGCCAAGAACAGAACCTTGCGGTACTCCACAATCTAGATCAAGGGTGTCTGATGATTAGCCATTTATAGAAACAAACTGTGAACGATCGGAGAGATAGGACTTGAACCACTGGAGAGCATTACCACAAATACCAAATTTTGATTTAAGACGATTAAGCAGAATATGATGATCAACAGTGTCAAATGCAGCCGAGAGATCAAGCAGAAGCAAAGCAACACAGGAGCGGTTATCAATATCTAGTAAAATGTCATTCTGGACACGAAGCAGAGCAGTCTCGCAGCTATGCAATTGCTTATATGCAGATTGCATAGGTTCATGAAGATCATTTAAAGTTAGATAGCAACTACTTTTTCCACAATTTTAGAGACAGTCTTTAGATTAGAGATGGGTCGATAATTACTAAGGACTTCATAATTCAATGATGGCTTTTTGAGAAGAGGTTTTAACACACCAATTTTCAAAGAAAACGGGACACTCCCAGATTCAAGCGACAGGTTGACAATCTTGCAGATTATAGGTAGCAATGTACTAGAATTACTAAGAAGAAGGTTAGCTGGAAGTGGATCAAGGCTGCAGGACTTGGATAACAATTTGCGTGAAATCTTTGATAGTTTATCCATTGATACAGGAGAGAAAGAATCCAGATGACAATCAAGTGTACATGAATCAAGGTAGGAATACGAATCAGGATCAGATGCAGAAATGGGAAATTGACTTCTTATGTTACTAATTTTGTTTTTGAAAAAGTTAACAAATTTGTTTGCAAGAGCAAATGAAGATGTGCATGAAGGTAACTGTTTTTTCAGGTGTTTTGTGGAGGAGACGATCAATAGAACGGAAGAGTGCATGACAGTCAGAACCAGCATCAGTAATCAGTTTAGAGTAGTAATCCATTTTAGCTTGAAAGATAAGTTTTTTGACTACATTGCATTGATCCACATGCAATTGACGATCAACCGTCAGCTTTGAACGACGCCAACGTCTTTCAAGATTACGTCGTTTTGTTTTATTACTCGTGCCCAGGCCTTTAGGCCGGGAACGAGTTATAAACTGCAAATGTTTTTTTTTTTTCCTCTGTTCGTCCTGAGAGACTTCTGATTGGTTAAGAACGTAAAAACAATGCCCTTCATTCATCACCTTTGAGCGAACGCAAGCCAGGAACTTTAGGAATGCAAGATGGCCGAATGCAAGATGGCTTCCCCAGGGACTGGAAAAAGGCTAGAGTTTCCCCAATCTATAAGGAAGGCTCCAGAGCTGATCCAGGAAACTACAGACCTATATCTGTTCTGTCCGTGATTTCTAAAATTTTCGAAAAAGCTTTGTTTAATCAAATGTACAGCTACCTAGAGGAGCATAAAATCTTGGCTAAATTCCAATCAGGCTTTCGGCCTCTCCACTCAACTCTAACGGCACTCCTTGATGTTACTAATACCTGGTATTTAAACATGGACAGTGGTTTAACGAATGCCATCATATCCTTTTTATCGATCTTAAAAAGGCATTTGATACCATTGATCATGAAATACTTTTGAGCAAAATGGAGTGTTATGGGTTTCGAGGTCAGAGTCTGAACTTATTCAGAAATTATCTAATTGGTAGATCTCAATGTACAGTAGTTAATAATGTAGTATCGTACTCGACTAATATAAGGTGTGGTGTACCACAAGGGTCAATTTTGGGTCCTTTGATGTTTTTATTGTACATTAATGATCTACCAAATTGTAATTTGCTATCAGTCGCTCGCATGTACGCTGACGACACCAACTTAACCTATGCCTCTAGTGACCACGATGATCTGCTTCCCTCTATGAATCATGATTTGGTAGAACTGAAAAAATGGCTAGACAGTAATAAACTGAGCCTCAATGTCATGAAAACTAAATGCATGTTTATAGGCACAAGGCAGAAAGTTTCAACATTACCCGCTGAGCCCGATATTAGTCTTGACGGGACGGCTATTGAGCGTGTAATGACCTATAAGTGCCTGGGTGTGCATTTGGATGAACGACTCACCTGGGAAACACATGTTTCGGAGATTTCAGCTAAAATATCAAAAACGCTTGGTGCTCTAAGACGACTCAAACCAATTCTTCCCCAACAGGTGCTGATCACGATTTACAAATCGTTGATCTTACCATATCTAGATTACTGTAGTGCTGTTTGGGGTAATTTTGGTAAGGGTCTCGCTACAGACCTCCAAAAACTACAAAATAGAGCAGCCCGTATAATTACTGGGGCTGACTACAGTGTTCGATCTACTCAGATTCTTCATAATCTAAACTGGCTGACTTTAGAAGAGAGACGTTCTCAACAATTTAAAAAGCTCATGTTTAAAACAACTAATAATGATGTACCGGAATATCTTTACGAAAATTTTACTCGAATTAATACGGTACATTCTCACAACTTAAGAGGCGTTAATGACAATCTTTTCATTCCAAGGCCTCAAACTGAAGCGCTCAAAAAGAGCTTTGTATATCGAGGAGCTTGCTTATGGAACAGTCTCCCTACTAAAGCAAAACAGGCCACCACTTTAAGTTCCTTCAACAATAATCTTTAGAAACCATTAGACATATTTTTATAAATAATTTTAATCTTGGAAATCGTTTTTTATTTAAGTGTAAGTAGATTAGCAAATTAGTATTTATTTTCCTTAGAAATTTTTTACACGGCTCAAAGCCCCCCCCGGGGAAAATAGCTTTCAGAGACAGGCTTTTCCTGCAGTAGAACAATGTAATTTGGAGCTTTTAACTCGAGATATACCTATATACTTATAAGAGCTTCAGAATGGGCTGATATTTTGAGCTTCATCTCCAATACTTTGACCAAATATCGAACTCTAAATGGAGTACTTGAAAGCCGAGGCCCTCGCGATAACGACTATTTCCTATGAGCTGGAAAACTACGAATTTCTCATCCTACATGTTGCTAAACGAACATACATAGAAGCAAGTCAATTATATTCCTCATTCAAGAATTCAAGAGATCAGTTGAGAGGTTTTTGTACGGCTGAATTTTAATTACTCGTGCCCAGGCCGTAGGCCGGCACGAGTCTAGGTTTACCGTTCAATCTATCTATCTATCTATCTATCTATCTATCTATCTATCTATCTATCTATCTATCTATCTATCTATCTATCTATCTATCTATCTATCTATCTATCTATCTATCTGTCGTCGTAGTCGCAAATGTGTATGCAAATTAGGCAGGCATGGAAACGAGGCCACGCACGTTCCATCGCGACAACATGACTCAGCTCAGTTTGACTTGCATCAAGCAGTATTAAACTTTCTGAGCAAAACAGAGTTATTTTCACGAGTCAGGAATGTTTAGTAACTTAAACTTCACTATAAATGCAGTCAGATCGAGCCATTGCGTTATAGGAGTCTCTCGTGAGTCTCAATCAAGGTAAATTCAAGCTTCTTCATTCAAAATTGACTTACAAATCGACGTTCCCTGCTAACAGAGGCTCACACAGACGTTAAATCACTCGAAAAGTGAGCCTCAGCCGAGCGAGGCCGTTTTCTTTGTTGCGCATGCGTTAGGTAACTAAGCAACCCCTGACGTCATTATGACGTTTCGTGTCTCGTGGGCTCGAAAAAATAAGCGGAGTTTCCAATTTGCTCATGTGCATCATCTAATTTCCGGTTTAAACCGGATAAACCCAGTTTTCTTCGTCCACGATTGTGGACGGCGGCACAACAAAGAAAACGGCCTCGCTCGGCTGAGGCTCACTTTTCGAGTGATTTAACGTCTGTGTGAGCCTCTGTTAGCAGGGAAAAATCGACGATAACTTATATTCAAATGTTAGCTTGCAAATCTCGCTTTCTAAAACATGACTAAGCTGGTTTGAGACATATATTTATATCCTTCTGTTGTTTAGACTTTTGGAATTTTTAGATGACTGGCATTTTCATGTTACTGACCGGGTACTGGCAAAACTTTCTTGATTCGAGGCAGTTGAATTATATTTCCATGTTCGATTTGATTTACTAAAAGCCGGCTAAAGTGTCTTTCACTCGTCAAGATATTTGTTCTTGGTGCTAATAATCTCTTTAGTACTTAGAGAATAATTTGAAGGATTCAAAGCGTTATCAGTTCTGGAATTATATTCCTTGTGCAGTCAAGAGCGTTCATATTTCCAGTTTGCTGATTTTGAAAATAGGCAAACACAGGGAGCCCAAACCAAGAGTTTGGTTGTACTTATCAAGACCTATCAAGAATTTATGCCTTTTATTTCATTTTGATATTCTACCTCTAAGCTATTATAGTACATTTTTGTGTTAAGTCTTTGTTGCGTACATCTATTTGAAACTGTATAGAAATTACTCACACAATAAGTTTTCAGGGAGGTGTATCTCATTTATTAGCCAAGTTTGTATGATAACCTCTGTCTTTCATGAGGAAGATGTATAAAAGGAAGATTGGTGCAATAAATCACTTGATGAGAAACTTAAATGCCGAAGGATTTGTTTTCTGCCTTGTTTCTGGTGCTTTTCTCCAGTAATACACTGCGGTCAGAACAGTACTATATTCTAAGTACCTACAATACACACGGATAACCAATGAGATATGGAATCGGGAAAAAAAGGTGTGCGTCCACAGAGTGGACAGCGTGGGAGTAAAGAGTTATCCGTGTGTAGGGATTCGCGACACGCCGTCGGGGGTGGGTGGGTGGGTCGTCGAGATGTTTGCTCCTCGGTTGTCAAGAGGAACTGTGACAAAAGCCCGAGGGCTGATTAATATATGCGTTGCAAAGCATTGTGGGATCTCATTGTTATGTTAATTATCCGTCTTTATTTCCGGTAATTAGAATAGTACTATATTCTAAGTACCTACAATACACACGGATAACCAATGAGATATGGAATCGGGAAAAAAAGGTGTCACATCCTCTGACCGGATATGCGTAGGGTTGAATATGAAAAACTGCAAGAACACATGGTATCATAGAACGAGAAATTTTATTAGCACGTTCCTCCCATTCTTCAAGTTAAAGGAGGACATTAAGGGAAAGCTGGGCTAAAACCTCTTAACATATTTAAATTGGCGTAAGCAGTTCCTACTTGGCCAATATTGGATGAGACTCCCGAGAGAAGAGAGGAGGGTGACGACGCCGACATTATTCTGGCTAGTTGGATATAGTATGCAGCGGTACTTGAGCTGCGCCAACCAACGTGTGACATGATGTCTTGTAACTCACTTCCTGTGAGGGCAAGGGTGATAGCACAACCAGCCCGGAAACCATGTAGGGCCGTCTCATTCCCCTTGTACAAACCAGATTCTTTGAGGTAAAAGTGAAGCCGGGATTCTGCCGCTGACGACGAGAGAGCTTTATTAGCGATTCCTCCTTGAGGTGTTGTTGGGAAGCCATCACTGAGGTTGATATTAATTCTTTTAGAAAAGTTATAGTAGTCGTCGATACCTTTTACTGGGCAGATATCTGGGTTAGGGTTTCGCCTTACACCAAAAAGGAAAAAGTAGATCCCTTAAATTTGGGGTCACAGAGCCCATTGAGATATTAACAACCAAATCCAGGTCAAAAGGTCGGGCTGTCGTCCCTTCCGAGTTCTCCTGGGGGATGCCTTCAAAGTCCACCCATTGGACGCGAACGTTGTTACTAAGCTTGTTCAATTCAAAGAGATCTATATCATTTAACACGATGGCGGGACGGGGCTGAGAATAATAAATAAACAAACTAAATTTGAAAGCAAAAACCGGCATGAGACATAGACCCCAGGAGAGGGAAGGGAGGACAGCCTGACCCAGATAAACTGGGGGGAGAATTTTACTCCTTTTTCAGGCTGACGTCTCCCCCCTCGGGAATGAGTTGTGAAAAGGAAAACAAAACCAAAACCAAAAAGACTCAGTAAAAAAGGACGCTGAATGAATTTATTACAATTCAATAAAGGGTAAATTGGAAATTGAGTTGAATCTCATAAACGGGTTTGATCAGTAAGGGCAGAAAATCGTGTTTTTAGCTTTAATTCTTTCTCTGTTATTCCTTATTTTTCAAATAGCAACGTGCAATTTTTGATGAAAATCGCGTTTTGTTCTTGAAAATAAGGTCAAAAATGCATGTACTTCCAAAAAATTCGACCTTGCTGCAGGGGAGGGATTTGCTGGGCTGGTTGTTGGGCTGGACCGTTTTGGGGAGGTAAGTGAGCCTGTTGATTATCTGGCTGTAACGCTGGAAGCTGAGGCGCTAATGGTTGGGCTGGATGCTGGCCTAAAGGCTAAAAGAGCGACGAAACAAAAGGATTTGAGCAAAGCAAGTGGACAAAGGGGGAGGAATCTCCAAGGGAATACAAACTTAATTAAGTACAAAAGGATAATTTATGCGAAAAGAGACTAAAGGAAATTTTGACAAAAGAAGGGAATAATTAAAGTTATAGAACGATGTGAACTTTAAGAAAATAATACCAAAGTTAAAGTATTTTTAGTGAAACTCTCTTCTAGACCATTTAATAAAGGAAAAAACTTTAGGCACGGATACAGAACTTGGAAATTAAGTACATTTAAAAAAGAACTTGCGAATTGCGAGTTTTGGGAAGCGAGGGAAGAACTTTTGGTATTGCAAAATGTTGTTTGACTCCCTGGATGGTAACTGAGGGAATTTAAGCACGACACACAGTGTGCAAATTAAACAAATGAGATTTTGGGGTTATTCTAACAGCGTTCTAGCTGATTCGATTTTGGGACAATACAATCAACTGGACGTTATTTGGTGTGGTTCTTTTAGGGGCTTTCAGAAATATATCTCCTAGCACGAACACACAGCGTGCAACACTACATTTAATTCGGTAAAAGGGAATAGGCTTGTACGAACACACAGCGTACCGATTAAGCGTAGTCAGTTCAGTTTTTGACTTACAAAATGTTGTTTGACTCTTTGGGTGGTAACTGGGGCGATTTAAAGTACGAAACACAGTTCAAATTAAAAGTCAACAAACAAATGAGCTTCTGAGTAATCCTAACAGCGTTCTAATCCTGGTACGATTTTGGGACAATACAATCAAACTAAACGTTCCGGAGGTGTGATTTTTTGGGGGGCTTTGAGAAAATATATCTCCTAGCACGAACACACAGCGTGCAACACTACATTTGTAAAAGAAAATGAGCTTGTACGAACACACAGCGTACCGATTAAGTGTAAACCGTTAAAGACTTAAGAGGCTAGGAAGGAGTGGAGAAAAATACAAAACCTTTCAAACTTGAGCTAACCACGTACCCACACTGGTAACGAAGGTTGAATTAGAACCTATACCTCAAGGTTTCCTTGTGGGGGGAGTTGACCTTGAGCAACGTCGGGTGCTTGATCGTTAACTCGAGGAAATTGAACATCCATAAGTGAGATGACGGCGTGTCGCGATCAGGAAAGATTCCAAAAGTCGAGATGTTTGCTCCTCGGTTGTCAAGAGGAACTGTGACAAAAGCCCGAGGGCTGATTAATATATGCGTTGCAAAGCATTGTGGGATCTCATTGTTATGTTAATTATCCGTCTTTATTTCCGGTAATTAGAATAGTGCTTGTGATTTGTTCAAGTAACAAAGAATGGTAAAACAAAACAAAGGAGAGAGATTAAATGTAGAACAAAAGGCATTGTTCATCATAATCCACATATTTTTTTTTACTGAAATGTTTGAACAAATCACAAGCTTCATTCTAATGGTAGTGCAGGATTACCCCTTTTCTCTGGATTATCCTGTTCTCCCGTCCCCAGAAAAAAATAGTCAGCTGGAATGTTTGTGCATAGAAATTTTGATTGATTGTTCCCCAAATTGATGCTTAGGCAATCGAGCACATTCCTTTGCTAGTAAAAGAATTGGCTAACTAATAGGAGACTAAATCTTTTTGTTTTCTTTTGTTTTCAGTAACAACATTACTAATACAAACCAAATAGTCCTTTTTCTTTCATCTGCAAAGTAACTCTAGAATACATTAGACACTTAAATTTTATTATTTGAAAATATTACAAATTGGATGGGCAACCAAGCAAATAAACTGATGGCTGGCATCTAGCTTATGTAAGACCACAGGTATCCCAAGCTGGCTCAATTCCTTGGGCTGGGCACGAGTAAACGCACCATTGTGCGTCTAGTTTAATATTGGAATGGCATGAAACTAGATTCCATTGACCTTGTATTTTGCGTTTGGTCACGTAACGTCTTTTATTCATATATAAAACATCTAAACATGAACGAAAAAATACACGATTTGTTATTGTGTCAAATATGCCGTTGTAGAAGTCTTTACAGCAAACAATTGAGATATATAGTGAAACAAGACGCACACGTGCGTTCACTCGTGCCCCGGGAGCCCTTCAGTGACCGGCCCCGTGCGTACTCTTCCCCGAGCCGTTTCACGCATTCTTCACTTAACCGTAACATAATAAAGACCTTTTTTGACCTTTTTAGAGAATATCTGATTAGTCAATTTGTCTGTCAGCAGCTTAGTGTTTGCCTTTATCCCAACATGCAAAAATATACCAGTTTATTCAACTTTTTATTTCACTATATATCTCAATTGTTTGCTGCAAAGACTTCTACAACGACGTTTTTGACACTCAATAACAAGTCGTGTATTTTTTCGGCGTTCATGTTTCAGATGTTTTATCTATTACGTGACCAAACGCGTCAGGTCAAATAGAGTCTTGATTCCATGAAAATATATGAATAAATTGTCTGGCAAGAATTGTGTTAAAATTCATTACAAAAACGTCTCAAAATCTCTTGAATGCTTGAATGAAAAATATAATTGACTTGCCTCTATATCCGTAACATATAATAAAGACCATTTTTGACCTTTTTAGAGAATATCTGATTAGTCAATTTGTCTGTCAGCAGCTTAGTGTTTGCCTTTATCCCAACATGCAAAAATATACCAGTTTATTCAACTTTTTATTTCACTTTATATCTCAATTGTTTGCTGTAAAGACTTCTACAACGACGTTTTTGACACAATAACAAATCGTGTATTTTTTCGGCGTTCATGTTTCAGATGTTTTATCTATTACGTGACCAAACGCATCAGGTCAAATAGAGCCTTGATTCCATGAAAATATATAAATAAATTGTCTGGCCAGAATTGTGTTAAAATTCATTACAAAAACGTCTCAAGATCTCTTGAATGCTTGAATGAAAAATATAATTGACTTGCCTCTATATGCGTTCGTTTAGCAACATGTAGGGTGAGAAATTCGTAGATTTCCAGCTCAAAGGAATTGTTACGAGTCGCGAGAGCTTCAGTTTTCAAGTACTCCATCGGAGTTCGATATTTGGTCAAAGTATTAGAGATCAAGCTCAAAATAACAGCCCATTCTGAAGCTCTTATAAGTGTCTAGGTATATCTCGAGTTAAAAGCTCCATTTTCTATTGTCTCACTACTGGAAAAGCCTGTCTCTGAAAGCCATTTTTTTGGGCTGTCCGCCATCTTGCATTCCTAAAGTTCCTGACTGGCGTTCACTTCCAAGACCTTCGAAGAGTTCGCACTCGCTCAAAGGTGATGAATGAAGGGCATTGTTTCTTGCGCTCTGAACCAATCAGGAGCTTTAACACGTGACCGATTGCGCAAGAAAGGCCTCTTTCGGTCGACGACCATAGGAAAAAAAAAACAGTTGCATTTTATAACTCGTTCCCGGCCTAAAGGCCTGGGCACGAGTAATAAGAAGTTGAATAAACTGGTATATTTTTGCATGTTGGAGATATCTAATACACATGCATGATAATAGAAAGACAAAGGAACACTAATAGCTGTTGACAGACAAACTGACTAATCAAGATATTTTTTAGTTTTAAGTTAGCCGATTCAAAAACAAAAAAGGTCATTATGTTACGGTTAGCTATTTCCCGGAATGGTGAAGAATGCGTGAAACGGCTCGGGGAAGAGTACGAACGGAGCCGGTCATTGGAGCCTCTCTTAAAAAGGGCTCCAGGGGCACGAGTGAACGCACGTGTGCGTCTAGTTGATCTTAATTTCCTCATTGAACCATGGAGCTCTGGCGAGTTTGGGTTTTGGTCGAGAGTCGAGAGTCGAGAGTACCAGGTCGAGAGTCGAGAGTACCAGGTCGAGAGTAAAAGTAGAGAGTCAAGACTACCATGTCGAGAGTCCAGAAAACTATAGAATGAGTGAAAACGTATTATAAGCCGGCCAGGGACAGTTTTTAGCAAAATTCGAAACGCCACAAAACATATCACGCACGTACATACGTTTATCATTTCTTAGTGTCATCACTTACAGCCGAAATTGATACAGTTTGTTTTTTTCTGTGAACCAGTAATAAAACACAGAAAATACCACAATCAATTAAACCGAACTTAGCGTAATTATCTGGTCGCGATGCAATGTTGCAGTGATTTTTAAAGCTATAGACCATGCACATACGATTGCGAAACTTGCGTGACACATAGTACTAGTTTACGGTTCAGTTCAATATCTAGCCGCTAAAATAAACAAAGCTCGGGCCAAGTTAATAGAAGCAAGCTCAGTTTGCTTTGCGATAAGAGAAGTAAGCTGTCATTCATTTTCTATTTCTAACTAAATCTTAGACGTGTGCAGTTATAATACGTTTGTTCTCGTATTTTCTTGTATTTTAAAAATGTTCCAACTTTTGTACTCGGGGATGACGGACTGGACCGAACACACGCTGAGATAGACAACTTGGCCCGAGCTTTGTTTCCACTCATTCTATAGTTTTCTGGACTCTCGACATGATAGTCTTGACTCTCGACTTTTACTCTCGACTCTCGACCTGGTACTCTCGACTCTCGACTCTCGACCAAAACCCAAACTCAGCTCTAGGACGTTGAGTAACAGTTTTAATTCGAATAGGAGCATGTTTATCAAGAATCAAGTTCAAAACAGAGTCATAGTGATCACATAATTCTTTCAAATTAGAGGCGGGAGATTGACATAACGACGATTCAATAATATCACGATGAAAGGTAGCCATATCAATAGAACGAAGCTTACGATAGGAAACAGTACATGATGAAACAGGAGGCTTGTTGACAGACAATTTACAGTGAACAGCAGAGTGATCAGATAAAACAGGATCATGCACGAAAATATCTTTGACACAGACTTCATCAGATCTAGTTATGACAAGGTCAAGGACGTGCTTGTTTTTGTGCGTTGGAGTATTCAAATCAAGGACAGATAAATTGAAACAATCTAATAAATCAAGGAATCCCATAGCATTTTTATCATTCTTATTTTCAACATGGAAGTTAAAATCGCCAGAAATAAGAAGTCTCCCAGAAGACGTGACTAAACGCTCCAAGAGAGAGGAGAAATCATCGAAGAATTGATTGTGTGTTAAGCCTTTTCTTGTCGAGGGCGGACGATAAACGATAACAAATGAATACGATAGTTGCAGGAACTCGAGTGAAGTAATAGTTCCATAAATTCAAAAGAAGCAAAGGTTGCAGATTTAAAATGTTCAAGTTTAAGTCTCTTTTATAGATAACTCCAACACCACCACCAGTACGACCACTACGAGGAACATGTCAAAATAGATAACCAGAGGGGCAGACATCACGAATAACAAAGTCAGAAATAGCGTTTCCTTTTAACCAGGTCTCAGATAACGCAAGAATATCAATATCTTTCTCTACAACATAATCTTTGATATGTAAAGTCTTGTTATTAATTGACCTAGCATTAAAAACACAGAAGTTTAACAAGTGATCTTGAGGAGGTGTTATTTTAGAGTGAGCTGATGGAGATCTTGTAGAATGTGAAGATGACGGTTGAGAACAACAGCATTTACCACCACGTTTACCTCTGTAGCGGAAAATACCTACGGCTTGATTAGTGAAAAATAGATCAGTCTTTCAACTAATCAGATTTGAGGAAATTGTAATAGTTATGATGAACTGACAAGATATAGATGATCTTGGGTTTCCTGTGGGGTTGTGGCGAAGGGGATGGGAGACTCCCCTCTCCCCCATCCCCTTCTCCCCGACTCGTCTGACCAAGGGCACTAGAACCATGAAATTGAGCTTATTATTAAGCTGGGATCATTGATAATAAACAAAGTTTTACTTAACTCAAATGTCACTTGTTATGTAGTAATTGTAGTAATATTTTGCTGCTTATAAGCCTTCAATTGCCTTCTTTACCGCTCAACGATCCAACGAACAGTTGTATACTACGATTGTTCACCGCTGTACCGCCTGTACCAGCCAACGCCGTCGCGACAGTTGTTATTGATTAACTGATAAATTGAACTAAGTCGCCTCTTCGCTGATATGACTTTGATTTTACTGCGTATTTTAATCGGCCATTATAAAAACCCTTTAATTTGTCGCAATCTTTGAAGAGGAAAAGCAAGAAGAAAATCGTGAAAATTAATCAAAAGTGTATAACTTGATTATAGTACAACAGTTGACCAATTGATCAATGTCTTTTTACACATTTATGATCATGGATAATGGTTATAATTAATGGTCTATTCACCATGATTATGACAGACTTCTGAATGATAAATAGAACTGACGTTTTTAGTCTTTGATTTTGAGATTGTAGAAATCCTTTTCTCTTGACAGAAGCTAAAACAGCAGAGAAAACAGACAGAAACGCACTTCTTTACACTCTCGGCATCTTTGTTCATGATGTGCGCGCTTTTGGAACTGAATAAAACAAATGTGGATGTCTCTTTCGTACGATACATGCACGTATTAATATTGTGAAAAGCTACGAGGAACTGCAAAAAATGAAGACCAAGTATATTTTACGTATTCGGCTCAGCTGTGGGTCCAATTCCGTTTGCGTATTTTGACCGGGGAGACCAAATCTGAGGGGGTCCAAATCCACTGGGAACCTGGTCTCAAACTACCACAGGTAGCCCGAGTAACCAGCGTAAAAGGGAATGTCGCGAAAGGTCAAAAGAATTGTATTTCATGGTACGTTCTAAAATGAAAAATGAAAATTTAGCATTTATATAGCGCAAATATCTGTATGAATATAATCAAATGCGCTTAGAGTTTGTTAGTAGTAAGGAGAGACTGTTGTACCGGGCGACAATCCCCTACTCTTTGCGAACAGTACAACAGGATCTTTTACGTCCACTATACAAGCAGGGTTAGAGTGAAAGCAGACGGGGCCTACGGTTTAACGTCCTTATCCGAGAAGACGTAAAGGTCTAACCGTTTGAAGATGTAATTACAAAGGCAGCACCTTCTCCTCAATTATTTAAAGACCCTGAGTGTTGGTCCGGCCGGGATTCGAACCCCGACCTCCCGCACGAGAGACCGACGCTCAACCAACTGAGCCAACCGGGCGGCGGTTAGTCGCTATACGAATAAAATACACAGAATGAAACTGCCAAATTTATTTTACAATAGCATAAAGTGAATCAGAAAGGCTATTTACAACTGAACATGCTGTTACTAGAGAGAGACAGAGAGAGGGAGGGAGGGAGACAGACAGACAGACAGACAGACAGACAGAGACTGACTGAGAGACAGAGAGAGAAGGGGAAGAGAGAGAGAGATTTTAACAATTAATACAATGTTTTTACAATTAAATATCCGGCTATTTACAAAGAATCAGATTTGAATTATGTATAGGCTATTTATTATATATAGGCTATTTACAACTGAACAGATTGTTGAACTTGTAGATATGCTGGAATAGTTACTAGAGAGATAGGGAGTTTAAAAATACAGTGAAATATCCGGCTATTTACAAAGAAACAGATTTTTGTTAACTGCATGAAAGATGTGAGCAGATTTTGTGTTCTATATATAGGAAAGCATAGGAGCAAGTTACTAGACAGTTTAAATATACAAACAAAAAGATTTCAGTTTTGGCAACAGTTTAAACATAATTACACGTACGGCTATTTTAAAACAATTTTGTTGACTGAAAAGAGTCTTGATTTTGAATTACAGATAAAATGAGTTGTTTCATTTTTATTTGCGTTTCTTTTAACATGTTTATATGGAAGTATAACCATTTTATCAGTTGTAACTATCAATACTCAACTAAACTACTGCAAGTTATACAGATGTACCGGATACTACACAGGGAAAAGGTTTGCTTTTACTTCACCAATTTTGTCACATAAACTAATTGTAACAAATTATTTTCTACTAAATTTAAGTAAATAATCAACGGATGTAGTGAGGGCTGATGGACGATAAAAACAGAGAACCCGAAGAACATTTTGGAGGTATGGTGGAGAATACGCCACAAAATTAAAAAAACAAAGTTAGAAAAAATGACTCACGGCTCAAATTGAATTCAAGAACTGTTCTGAGCGTAGGGAAAATGGTATATTTTTATTTCCTGAGAGTTCTGTCAGAGCAGAGTTTTACATGGCTTGATTGAGCTGAACGAGTCAGAGGATGGAATGAGCTGTTCAATTCAGTGCCATGCAAAACCTGCTCTGAATATGAACAAAGTACTCGAGTGAATTGCTGAGAGACCAGAACGGATTTTTGCATGAATTTATTTGACTGAACAAGCCAAAGGATGGGATGAGCTGTTCAAATTTCAATGTCATTTAAAACCTGTTCTAAACGTGAACAAAGCACTGGAGTGGGTTCAAATATACAGCCGCAAACAATGTCGCTAGTTGTTGACTAACAGATAAAATGAGTTGATAAAATGAGAATTCAAAATCCAAATAGAAAGTAAGTGCAAAGCTTAGCTCGTTTTTTGAACGCTTTATATTTCGCATTTAAAAATGGGAACTGAACCGGTTCTTTTCAATTTTTTGTGTTTTCATTTAATCATCTTTCAATACAAGAATACATTTTCTCCCATTTTCTCGTTATATTGCAGATCCAGAATCGCAATTGGATTCATTCTGATTTTAACAAAATTTTCTAAATGAAAAATACAAAAACTCGTCAGTTTTCTGCTGATTTAAATGGAAATCCTCCTTACAAAACGCACCCTTTAAAAACTCATTTCATTTTACTTTTGTGTTGAATATTGCTTAAAAAGTAGTAATTTTTTTCATTTAAGCCATAATCGGCCAAACGGCCATAAAATATAGCACGGTGATTTTGATAATGGTATCTACTTGTTTAACTAAACCCTTACTGATTAACATTTAGAGACGTCGATCAATACCTCAATGCCACAATTACGACGTCTCTTAACAAACGAAAGTACTAGTAAAATAGCAATACTTTTGATTATTATTTATAATTATTAAAATTGAATAAAAAATTATGAAAATGAATGAAAATGAAAATGACCTAAAATGATTAGTAAAAGTAAAAAAAATTTTCAAGACGTCAAGTCTGGCTCCTCAATAATCCTTCTTGAGGAACGTTCTTTTCACTCAAGCCAGAAGTCATAGGATTCCATCGTGTTCAGTGACGCAAAACGCTCCAACGTCACGCAACGCTCCACCGCTCACGCGTGGGTTGATGAAGCATTGCGATGAAGAGCCACACTCGTCAGTTCTTTTAATCAGAGATATGCTATCCCAACTGTTCAACAAGTCAACTCACCCTCTACTGAGAGACAATCGTTTCTCACACCAACCAGAAGCCACAATGGTGGGTGACGAGAAGTCACAGTCATCAATGGTCACAAAGGTCAAAAGTAACAGTCGCCAGTAATCAGCAGTCCCAACAGTTAGTAGTCACAAAAGTCAGCAATCAACAGTCAAGCAATTAATGGTGCAGCGACCATAAAGGACAACAGACACGGTAGTCTGTAGTTGCAGTTGCTATGATGATCAATAATCATCAGTCACAGTGAACAGTAATCAGTATCTACACAGGTCATCAGTCAGTAGCTTGTGATTCCAAGAGTAGATAGTGACTGTAGACGTCTGCTGTAGTGTGAACGTAGTCAACTTGACCAGTTAGACATAAAAATGAATAATCAGAGATCACAATAGATGTCCAAATAATCAGAGTTTGGTACTGCTTATGCTTGTTATCTAATTACTTGAAACTGTTATGTCCAACAAATCGTACTTGGACAACTTTAGACTGTGCTGGTACCATTGAAGCTACTTTGTTATCAGTGCAACTGGCTTCAGGTCATTGGTACCATTGAGGCCATAGGTGGCTGGGGTTTCTGACCTGACTACTTACCACTGTGATGTTTGACCCCGGAATTAAGTGAGGACTTGACTTATGATGGCGCCTTAAACCAGTAAGACCACTTGGGACTGTGCCTTCTGACCACTGAAACTGACTACAGAAGAGGTGGATTGTGTCCAATCACTGGTTTCTAACCTCATGAACTATTGCAGATCCTACTTGAGACTGACTTTGAAGACTTGAACTGTTGGCGTTATTTGAGGCGGTGCCTTCTGGCCTCCTGAGAATTTTTTGTTGGCACTTATGATTGTGGCCTCCCAGCTTTGTTACCTATTAAGACCACTTGTGACTGGCTTCTGACTGAACTGTCGAGGCTGCTTGAAAATGTGGCTACCTGAGCATGAGGCTTTGAACGCTGGCACTGTCGAGGTTACTTATAACCACTGCAACTCGATGCAAGTGCGACAACTGTTGAGACTCCTTCAGACGCGGTGGCTCCTGACCACTAGAACTGTTGAGACTACTTGACAATGTGGCTCCTGACCACTAGAACCTATTGAGACTACTTGAGAATGTGGCTCCTGACCACTAGAAACTATTGAGACTACTTGACAATGTGGCTCCTGACCACTAGAAACTATTGAGACTACTTGACAATGTGGCTCCTGACCACTAGAAACTATTGAGACTACTTGACAATGTGGCTCCTGACCACTAGAACTGTTGACTACTTGACAATGTGGCTCCTGACCACTAGAAACTATTAGACTACTTGACAATGTGGCTTCTGACCACTAGAAACTATTGAGACTACTTGACAATGTGGCTCCTGACCACTAGAACTATTGAGACTACTTGACAATGTGGCTTCTGACCACTAGAAACTATTGAGACTACTTGACAATGTGGCTTCTGACCACTAGAAACTATTGAGACTACTTGACAATGTGGCTCCTGACCACTAGAAACTATTGAGACTACTTGACAATGTGGCTCCTGACCACTAGAAACTATTGAGACTACTTGACAATGTGGCTCCTGACCACTAGAAACTATTAAGACTACTTGACAATGTGGCTCCTGACCACTAGAAACTATTGAGACTACTTGACAATGTGGCTTCTGACCACTAGAAACTATTGAAGAATGTGGCTTCTGACCACTAGAAACTATTGAAGAATGTGGCTTCTGACCACTAGAAACTATTAAGACTACTTGACAATGTGGCTCCTGACCACTAGAAACTATTGAGACTACTTGACAATGTGGCTCCTGACCACTAGAAACTATTAAGACTACTTGACAATGTGGCTCCTGACCACTAGAAACTATTGAGACTACTTGACAATGTGGCTCCTGGCCACTAGAAACTATTGAGACTACTTGAGAATGTGACTCCTGACCATTAGAAACTGTTGAGACTACTTGACAATGTGGCTCCTGACCACTAGAAATATCGAGGCTACCCGCGACTATTAAGGACTATTGCTTCTGTCGACGGCAACTCTTACAACTGCTGCAGCTATTTGAGACTGTGACTTCTGTCCACAACTGAAAAATATCGAGGTTCCATGAGACATGCGACCTCTGCTGGCTATCGAGGGAATTCGTCATTATGACTTTGAAGACCTGTTTGTCCAAAGACTCTCTTTAAACGACCACTCTCGTGAGCGACCATCTCCCGTAAGTGACTTCCCTCTCAATTTCCCGTTTTGTTTCCAGTATAAATTCTATAACAAATCTCTCTCTCGTAAGCGACCGCGACCACCTTTGACGTTCAATTTTTGGAATTTCTCGTTGTTTTTCCTCTCTCACATAAGGTGACCACCCAAGACTCAGTAATGATACAGATCCTTACCATAAACGCAACTCTTGAATTTTTGTAAAGAAAACTACTATACGTCCATCGCTTCTGAGATGTCGTAATCAAGTTCTTTTAATTGTTTCTGAAGCCAAGGTATCGATGTTTCCGTAAAACTACACATTCTCCATGGACATGTATCCGGATGTGTTACATAGTACCTATGTTTTGGGCTTCCTGTGTTCTGTTCTCGTTACCGACCATCTCTCGTAAGTGAGTACGATAGAGTCAACTGTAGCTGTGATCTTATGTTGCCTGGTTGTTAAATACATGACCATTGCCACTTGTATTATCTTTGTTTTTTGTGACTGACCATTACGTATCAGTCTAACGTTTTCCCACTAATGATTGACTTATGACCACTGTGGCCCCATCCTATTGACTCTTGTGACCTCGGACTTCTAGCTACTTACAATCGGTATGTCTGTACGATCCATGAAGTGTCTTTCGAATACTTACCTATGTGATGTGCGGTTGTCGTGGTGAATCTGACTACTGTCACGTCAACATGATTAAGCGCCTACTCTGAAGCCCAATGTCGTATAATATCGCCTAGTGCCACCTACTGCCAACCAAACTCATGCAATTTGATCAATTTTATGAAACACTTGTTGTCAAATGTCACCCAAAATCGCCTAATGCTACCCACCTGTCGCCCAATATCTTGGCCATTTTTCAACAAAATTTGTCAATATCCCTTAATGCCGCCTAATGCTGCTTTGTGTTGCGGCGACTTTGAGCCCCAGCTGAGTGGGCTTGGTTACACATTTATATGATTACTGACCATGGCCTCTGGACCAATGAGGACTGAGAGCGTGGTACCCGACCGTTCACATTGTTGATATCGAGACTACTTACCACTGACCACGGTTTGGAACAGTTTGAACTACTGTTTGTCCACTGTAACGGACGACTATGAAACTATATTTGTGACTCTCGCCCTCCGTAACTATTACCTAGGAATTGATAGCACTTATACCAACTTTGACCATTGCCACTCATTTATTACCTTTGACTTCCAACCAACCATTTCTTATCAATGTAAAGTTTTTCCAACCAACAATTAACTCTTGACAACTGTGGCTCCTTCTTATTGACTTTTGTGTCCGCAAACACCTTTGAAGTCTTTGATGACTTAACCTACATTGTACTGTCACTTCTAACTACTTACCATTGATATCGACCGACCAATAATGTTTCTGTACTTACCTATGTCGTCTGATTGTCTAGAAACTAACAATTGTGACTTCAAGTGATTACACATTTCTATGACTACCAACCAATGTGGCTACTGACCAACAAACTCTACAGTAGACACCTTGAACCACTAGCCACACCGTTAACCTTTGTGAGCACCAACTGCTGCCCAATGTGATTACCAACTACTGACCATCAACACTACTGCAGTTACAGGTTACCATGACTACTGACCATTAAGGCTACTGCGACCACCAACTACTGACTGCTAGCCACTGATCTCCATGACTACCACCTATTGAGACCGCTGACTGCTAAAGACTGCAACTTCTGGCCATCATGACTACTGTTGACTGAAACCTCTCACCACCCTACAAGGTGACTTTTGACTGGTGTGACAAACGATGGTCTCTTAGTAGAGGATTGTAGTTGACTAGTTGAAAAGTTGGAATTGTATACCTCTGAAAAATGACTGACGAGTGTTGCATCGCTATAGTCCCTATGACTATCTACTGGCTTGTGTGAAAAGAATATTACCCAAGGAAGGATTTATTGGCCTTGATTCCCAAAGATCAACATGTTTATTTCTACTGAAGATTCTTTTAATGGGGAATTTTCAATTCAACTTTTTTATATTATATCTTTTTTAGTTTTTGTCGCTTTCCGTTGATATATTTAAATTGAAATTTTCTTTCAATTTAAATATATGGGAATTGATAAACAACAGTATTGGTATTTTGCTATCACTTTCTTCTATTTGAGACGTCAACTATGGATGCTGTATTATTGATCGACGTCTCTAAAATCGTGAATATTTTGTATAAAATTTTCCATGCCCTTAATTTTTAATCGAGGAAGAAACTATTTACTTACCTTTTAAGCAATATTGATGTTGATAAGAAAAAGAAACGGTTTTTTAAAAGGAAAAACAATAGAAAATTGAAGAAAATTCGAGCTCCCGCTCGATGCCATCATTATATGGCGTTTGTTAGTGTGCGTTTTGTAAGGAGAATTTCGTTATTAATTTGCAAGAACTTAGGGGCTTCAAGTTTCTCTCAAAACTAACATTTACAATCGAGATACAAATTGCTACTTTGGGCAGTACAAGGGAGAAGAAAATATATTCACCTATTGAAAGACGATATAAATGAAAACATCAAAAGGAAATTAAAAGCACAGGAACGAAATAAGTTCTTTTATTCTTAAAACAAATATAGTCATGTGCATATTATGACCCAAAAACATTAAGGTCGAAAAAACTGTAAAACAAAATGAAAAAATTACTGACAATTAAAAACACTATATAGCATGCTCAAAACGCTTGGCACATAGTATCTATTTGTACGTCTCTAAATATCAAAGTTTGAATTTTCACGTGCTCTCTGGTGGCTAGCGTTTCCTTCTGTACATTTGAACTCACTCCAGAACTTCACTCACGTTAAAACAGATCTTAAATGGCATCGAAATTGGAACAGCTCACTCTGTCCTTCAGCTCGAATTTTGGATAGTTTTGAAATAGTCAAAAAAAGTTTTAAACTGATAAACAAAGTGATAAAATTTGTATATGAAACATGAAAAGTTGGAATTAATTAAGAAACTTTTACCTACGCTAAGAGCCGATCTTGAATTTCGTTCTTTTAGGAAAAACAAACAAGTAAACATAAACAAAAAGACAAAAAATAAACAGATAATCTGCATCTGATGGTCTGATCTCATCAGTTTGGGTGCGCTTAAGCATTTTGTAAACTTGACAGAATTTCGTGTCAATTTGCCAAAGAAGAGAGGTTTCAGTTCAGTTTAGGATTCTTATTGACAGTTATAACTGATAAAATGGACATTCTACATAAATATGTTACTAGGAGTAGTAAACAATAATTGTAAATAGTTTGCCGCTTCAGAGTTTGACTAATAGTACAGATTCAGAAAAGAATGATAGTTATTTTAAAGAATTCAAAGCAGGAAACTGCTCCTATGCTTCGCATATCCACAAGTTTGTTTATAAAAAAGGGAGATTTGATCTATTTACATATAACACAAAAACTAGATAACAAAAAAAGGCAATTTAAAAGAACAAAAACGACATAGTAATATCCATGACTACGGATATGGCACTTAGTGGTACAAGTGGTAGTAAGTGAACAGTTGACAATAAGCCATTTTTCTGTAAAATAAGCGGTTACATTAAACACGTACTAAACACTGTCGTCATTCCTTTGTCATTCCCATTTTGTTTTTACTTAAGCCCCGTTCAAACAAACGAACATCTTTTGAGGTACAAGCAAAAACTTTTCTCTATTTTTGATCTAAAAAGAAAACACTAAACACTTAACAATTGGTATCTAACAAAAGTGGAAGTTAAAATGACTCAATGTGTAGTCATAGCTTTACACAAGTATTTTGTAGTCAACCACTCATTTTCAGTCTGTAGTGAAAATATCCATGGTCTTATCAGAACAATGTACTCAATCATGGATGACAGTCATTGCAATAACTGTAATGATTTGATTAGACTATTGCCAATGACTGTCTGCTTAAAAGTCGTCTGTACAGTTACCACAAAGTATCAATTATTTGGACTTACGGTTAGCTGTTTATCTTTCATCTTTATTCTAAAAAATAAGTAAAGTCATTATCAATTAGTCGTCATTTTGATGGGTTAATAATAATCATCGTTTTGTCGCTGATTCATGCTTCTATTCATAACTTCAAATTACTTCATTCGGTTTTGGAATTGAACGGGCTCAGTGGAAAATCAAGACGTATTATATGTACGTTCTATGAATTTCACACTTGTGACGTCGTACAGACTAGTAACACATACAAAATAAACCCAAGAACAAAAACAGTTCATCTTCCCTCCCTCCTTTCCTTCCTGTTTTCTAGCATTCCTTGTTTTAGTTTTCTTCTTTCCTTCGCCCTCCACTACTTCAAAATTCTTCATTTCGGTGTTCACTTACTGTTGTTGTAAATGAGAAATTTTCTCTTCGTTGGCCTAGGTGAAACAAAGATGCATTAGTGATCTACACCTCTGTACAATGACCACCTCTGTACAATGACCACCTCTGTACAATGACCACCTCTGTACAATGACCATCTCTGTACAATGACCACCTCTGTACAATGACCACCTCTGTACAATGACCACCTCTGTACAATGACCACCTCTGCACAATGACCACCTCTGTACAATGACCACCGCTGTACAATGACCACCTCTGTACAATGACCACCTCTGTACAATGACCACCTCTGTACAATGACCACCTCTGTACAATGACCACCTCAGTACAATGACCACCTCTGTACAATGACCACCTCTGTACAATGCCCACCTCTGTACAATGACCACCTCTGTACAATGACCACCTCTGTACAATGACCACCTCTGCACAATGACCACCTCTGTACAATGACCACCGCTGTACAATGACCACCTCTGTACAATGACCACCTCTGTACAATGACCACCTCTGTACAATGACCACCTCTGTACAATGACCACTCCCTTTGTACAATGACCACCTCTGTACAATGAGCACCTCTGTACAATGACCACCTCTGTACAATGAGCACCTCTGTACAATGTTCACCTCTGTACAATGAGCACTCCCTTTGTACAATGAGCACCTCTGTACAATGACCGCCTCTGTACAATGACCACCTCTGTACAATGACCACCTCTGTACAATGAGCACCTCTGTACAATGTTCACCTCTGTACAATGACCACCTCTGTACAATGACCACCTCTGTACAATGACCACCTCTGTACAATGACCACCTCTGTACAATGTTCACCTCTGTACAATGACCACCTCTGAACAATGATCACTCCCTTTGTACAATGACCACCGTAAAATGACTTTCTACAATGATTGACCAACTTTAATTCGTGTACAAATTACTCTGATATTTCTGCTTACATCTTCTGTTTCTTGGAATCTAAAACAAATGAAAACATAACGCTTGATGATGTTTCGTTGAATTGATTTTGAGGTTTTTGATGATGATCAAAATCATTGAATTTGGTCTTTTTCATGTACAAAATGAACTTACTCTTGTCTTACTTTTCTGAGGTTCTCTTTAGTTGCCTGAAAAAGTAATTAGTGAGTTTTATAAAATGTTATATAACACACACTCTGATTGGCTGACTACTATAATTATATCAGAGGACAGCAACATGACGAAAATATTTTATAAAAACAATATAAAACGATCGCTTATATCTCTGTACTGTAATATATAAACAACCTTGGCCACTGCTTAAGTTCCTAAGTCTCTTTTCTTGTTCTCTACATCTTCCATCGTGTTTATATGGCAGTACAGAGACATGCGTATGCGTTTTATATTGCTTAAGGACGTTCGCTCCGTGTACCTTCCGATCATATGTTTTAAAAAATACCACAATTGAACTTTTTCAATATCTTTTCATTTTTCGTCATTTTGAACATTGAATGTTGGCAAAAAACCGACCGTTTTGAATTTTCGCCAATTGGAAATATGCCTCTTATTTTTGAACTCCAAAAGTTGATTTTCAGTTCCATTTTTTGAAAATATGATAATTAGAAAAGTTACAATGGTGTCCTCAGTGGGAGAGGGGGAAGTAAGCTTATTCGACCCCAGTCTTCTAGCTTAATAGTACGTAATGTGTATACCTTATTTATTTAACAAGACTTATAAATCTAAAAGGAAATTTAAAAAGGATTACAAAAAGACTTAGAAAGATAAAAATCTACAAAACTTCTTTGATGTGTTCTTTCAACATAAAAAGTTTGAGAAAAAAATTGGGTTAGGAAATTGGTTCAAAGATTTGGTCGCGAACGGTTTGTATCTGCGCGCGCGTTAAAATCAAATCCCATTGATTGAGAGCATTGTTGTTACTAAAACTAGCCTTGCGCGCTAAGCTCATCGCGCAGACATCGCTCTCTTAGTATTGTGGTCTCATGGAATTGAACGTCACATACCTCAAGGCGAATTTCCGATTCTTCAAACTCTTTTTCTAGTCTTGAAGAACAAAAGAGTGAATGAATTATTTCTTATTTCTTGTTCTTTACGACTAGTTTAGTAAATCAGGTCACGATTGGAGTACATGTTTATACAATAAGTTATGTCAAGCAGTTAAAACCATAAGACTTACTTTGTATGCCGTTTCACGCCCTCGAATAGGAATTTCTTAAAAATCAAATAGCTGACGATTAGTATGTTTGATATTTTTAGTTGAGGTCATGTTGATATGCTTATCCCATTCTAACCCACTTTTCAAAGATTTAAAAATTATTAAGATCATTGATCTAATATAGTTTTTAAACATGTAATTTCATTTGCTTCCTTCTGCATTTGACAATTTCTTTGAATTGATATCAACAAAGCATTGCTACAATACTCGGCTTGCATCAAAAGCCTCATTCTATATTACTTCTATTAAAACAAACTATTCAATCTAAGGTATAGAGGGGCAGTTATATGGAATAATATACCTGAAGAATTCAAACAAATGAGTATCAAGCTTTTTAAGCAAAACATCAAAGAGAGCATTTTCTCCTCTTATAGTATCATTTGAATAATGTGACAGACCCCTTTCCCTCTTTTCATGATCATTATCAGATTATATATACTCATATACTGCCATCCACCTATATCTTGAATAAGATAAGATACCCTCATTTTTCTGTGTGTTTTTATTTCTATATATTTTGTATTTTTCATGTCATTTTTGTTTTTCCTACCCTTTTTTGCAATTGTGAATAATGTGCCTCCCAGCTAGTTTAACTCACATAGTTATTCTGGGAGGACATTTACCAAATATGTGAAATGTAAATAATGTAAATATAATAATCAAAAATGGTAACCAAAAAAGGTACCAAAGATACATCAAACATTTGGTAATTAAAGGGTAAGGGATGGAAAGTCTGTGCGCAGTGCATCCCCCCTCATAAAGTTTTATATATTCATACATAAGTTATGATGTTGGTAATGCCAGTATATACTCACGGCGAATTGCCTTTCTATCTCGTGATGCCTAAAAAAAGAAGCAAATAGTCACATCAACTCTTCTAGTCAACAGTTCACAATATTAAATCGCAAAAAGAAAAAGAAAACGCAATCGAGAAACTACTCGTTGAGAATGGTCTTTGGAATTGAGACCCGACAAATCAAGTTGTTTTCCTAAGGGACAAGTGACTTGTGTTTTTTCTCCGGATCGTCCAGTTTTCCTCCCTCAGCAAAAAGGAATTGGTGATTTGTGAGTTGTGTTCACAGAATATTAGACTTGATGTAGTGGTAGTGTGTGAGAGTACAGTGAAATGCCTGGAAACTAGCTGTATTGCAAGAGCTCCTCCACTATGCATAAAAAATTAGCCATTTTATTCGTTCATTTTTCATTCGTTCATGTACATATTTATGTATTTATTTGTTTGTTTGTTTGCTTTTTTGTTTATTTCTTATTAAAAACATTCACTATCAGAATGTACCAATATTTCTTAGAATTTAGAATGCTACTTACTCATGTTTTTCATCCTCTCTCTCCTTCAATAATTTCTAAAAACGACAAAGTAGCGAATATAAAAATCATGCATAAAAATATAGGCGCAAGGGGCACAACATTTAAGCATCGTTATTCTTTTTGACTGACAGCCTGACTGACTCACTGACTCACTGACTAGCTGGCTAACAATTTTTTGAAACAATGTAGACAAAGAATAAGGTAGGCAAGAAAAAAGCGATAAAAAGAGAAATTGTGAATTAAACAATACCTTATTAGTTATTTCGAGATTCTTATACATTTCTCTTAAATCGTTGTACGATTTTTTCTGTGTAGTTAAATGTTGGTAAAGAAATTAGTTGATAATTAACAGTCACACAAGAATAAATTGATGCAGTAACGCCCTTTCCAATAAAAACACCTGTAGTAGAAAGTATAGTTATTCCAGTTTTCTCCCATTAGCAACCAACCAAAGGATATTGTTGTATATATCTCCCTCACAAAATGATGACTTCTTTACTCGGGTCAGTTTAGGGTCTTATAGATACTTACCAATGCCTTTCTTTTTTCTTTGTTCTTCTGTTAAATGAATAATCGATAATTTCAGCATATAAGATTTATAGTTAACGTATTGACAGATATGTAGATACAATTCAAACAACCAACCAACCGATCAACCAACCGACCGACCGACCGACCAACCAACCGACCAACCAACCGACCATGCTCTCTGTTTGCATGTATAGATATGTTTTTACCTTCAATTGAAGTTCTGTTTCTTCCAGTTGTATTTCAAGACTGTTGTATGATTCTTTCTGTGTAATTCAATGTGACGAAGAGATGAGCAGAAAGAAAAAATATGGCTGAATACCGATAGTTAAGACAATATTGTAAATAATTACCAAGTCAGCTAGCTCCTGCTGCGTTTTCTGCAAAACCAAATAACATTAAACATTATGGTTAATTTAGTTTTTATTTTTACAACTTTCTTTTCAACGTTCATTCATCTATATATCCTACTAACTAACCAATCAATGCTTAGCTTCCTTCCTTCCTGATTACCTAGCTGTCTGCATAACTCCCTTCTCTCCTCCTGCACTCTCTTCTTTTCTTTCTTCTCTTCTACCCACTTTTCATCTCTTTCTTTCGTCTAACTTTCTTCTTTACATTTGTCTTGCTTTCTTTTCATTCTTTTATTTATTCTCTCTTTCTTTCTTTCTAATTTCTTCCTTGTTTTTTAACCAGTTTATGCCAAATTCTTTCTTTCGTTATTTTTTTCCTTCCTTTCTTAAGTTCTCCGTCCTTTCTTATCTCTTTTTATCTCTCTCTTTCCTTTACGATCTTTTTTCTCTTTTCTCTCTTTTCTTCACTTCTCTCTCTCTCTCTCACGCTCTTTCTTTTTTTTGTTCCAATGACTGGCTTCAATTCATAATTCATTTAATAATGTTCGTTGTCTTCCTTTACCGTTAAATTCAGTTACTTACAGCAACATTTTCGTAAAATTCGATTTCATCTGAAATACAAATCAGGTACAATAAAAGTTAGAAAAGTTGTTACCGGCTAATTTCCGTGTATTTTTCTTAAGGTAATTTACCCATCGTAGTAGCCATGACTTCCAAAACTACCAAACCTCAGTTACAATCTAGCTATGGTTACAATTAACTGTCGCACTACTCATTAACAAAAAGCTGCGTTGGACTAGAATGATTACCATTGTTCACGTCACTTTTATATGAAATAAAACCGCTGGAAAATTCCATCGCTGATAATTGTCCATTGGTTTTAATCGTTATTCGAACAACCGAGCCCTGAACATATAAATCAATATAGAGTGTACAACTTATAATTAACACAAAAACACATCGATATTAAGTCATGCTATTTGTTTTATTATATATTTGCTAGACTGTGAAGTGGATATTATTCAAGGCAAAAAGTTCGATTCCCGCAATACGAAAATTGAAAAGGCGCGCGCGCGCGCTCGAGCTTGCGCTGCTGACATCAGAACACCCGTTCTCTGATGGAGACTACTGGCCGATATAGTCTTAGAAAACAGCTGGCTTGGTACTACGTTAAGGAGATGGGTATCTTCAAATTCATCATCAACCAGTAGATTTTTAGTGCTAAAATATACAATAATGTGCAAGCGTTTTGATTTCCTTTGCTCTTTCTTCCTCGCTTCCCTTTTTGTTCGTCTTTACTGTAACTTTGCGTTAGCATTGCAGAACAACCTGCGTCGAAAAAATATTCCTATTCCAATTTTCAGTTGAATTATTCAGACTATTAAACAGTTCTCTAGATAGGCGGACTTTGATTGGTCCTTTTATCCCCCTGAGGGCATATTAGCATTAATGAAACTTCGCCGAATAGACTACCCCGATTAGACATTAAAATCATTAAGTGTCTAGGTAGCGAAGCGGTCTAAGGTGATATCTAAAGGTATGGATTAGGGTCCGGATAGCGTCTCCCTCCCTGGCCTTCGGGCTAAGACAACTGTTTTATGTAGCACCGGGATAGCGTGGATGGGGCCGAAATCTTCATCCGTAACGTAAGTCGATTCAATGTCTCAGCTTCTATGAATGTCTCGGGAGAATCGTCCCAATTTTTTTTCTTTTTCCTCTTTATTTTTCAATTAAAATTGTCTATTATATTTGTTACTTTGTTTCCGGGGATGCCTTTTTGGGCGTTATAGGTTCGAGTCCCGTCGACGCCAGATTTTATTTTTCCTTTTTGTCTTTTCTCGCCTTCTTCTTTTTCCCATTCACTGTTTCTTTCGATACTTTTCTTCGAGCAGGTTTGATTCTTTGAGAATTTTTGATGATGGATTATTTTGATTCAATCATGTTTGGGCTTCCTGTTGTAGATGAGGACCATTACTAGCATGCATTTCGGTCCTAAAAACAATATGGCAGACGATTGTGTAGAAAACGATTTGGAAGACGAAAACAATTTCAAAGGAAGTAAACTTTAGTTTTGCTTGGATGGTAGTTTCTAAAAACAAAGCAGAAGCACTAGCAAATCATTTTGTATGCTGAGGGAAAAACAGAGATTTGATTATCACAAAGACAATGGCCAATTTATCGAGTTGGGTCACAGAAAGACTGCACGATGTTTTAGGGTTTTCAGACAAGCACACAGCTGAGTACCTCATAAGTTTGGCCAAGAACTCGACTAACTCTAGTTCCATGCTACAAAAGATATCAGAAAGTCTTGGTGGAGATGACAAAATGCTTGGATTTGCTCGTGAATTGTGGGATAAAGTTCCTCATAAAGAGCAATCTACACTTCATCCTTACCGAGCTAAAGAGAAGGCTCTTATTGACCAACAACAAAAGTACAGCCAGTATAAGCTCTTGTCTGATGACGATGACGAAGAAGAGATGGCTTCTTCTAGGCAAAAGGGTTCAAAATCTGAACGTAAAAGAAAACATTTAAGAAAGAAGGAAGAATCGAGTTCAAGTGATGAAGAAGTGACTGTAGACTCAAGGAGTGCACCAAGACAGGATGACTCAGAGGATGAGTGGGAAAAAGAAGAAAATGAAAGATTGAAAGATTTGGAAGAGAGGGATGCTTTTGCAGAAAGGATGAAGGAAAAGGATAAAGTAAAGCAAAGAAACATTGTAGAACGATCTGACAAAAAGGTAACATTAAACAAGGTTTATGCTTGCTGTACATACAAGCGTTGTAGAGTAGTTTAGGTGTGAGTAGGAAACTGTATGTTGTCGTGATCACGGTGCTATAACGGCCAACATAAAAATATTTATAAAATATCCATAATTAATTTAACATGGTACACTTGCATGCACTTTTTAAAATTTTGGTCAGTGAAAATATTACCAAACACGCTTAAAAACGCTGTACTTTGTAAAAGAACTAGAAAAACTTGCCCAGATTTTGAGAACTTGCATTTAGTGAAAGTACTAAATAATCAGTATATCAACTGTTGGTTGACATGGAGTCAAAATTTTCTGTATAGTCTGTCTGTTGTTGTAACATCTGTTTGTAATGGGGGTTCTGATGTCAGGCTATGGATCACATGTAAAATGAGTTTGTTTGATGTATTTGTCCCTTACCATTTCACAAGCAGTTTTACTTAGGGTTCATATGCCTCCTGGAAAACCTGGAAAATCTTGGATTTCTATTTTGTTCCTTGAAAGTTATTAATTATTGTTAATATGAATTATACATTGAACTACAATTGTAGGCTTTTGAGGAAGCAAAGAAGAGGTTGCAACTCGATGAAGAAGACAGAAAAAAGATGGTATGACAAAGCTATGTACAATATCAACATTGAAGCAAACTTTAATTGAAACATTGAATCAAAATTTAAACAAAATACATTGAGATCCATAATTAATCATTCTGTTATTACAATGAACTTATAGATCCCTGATTTGAGAAATCAGTCTCGACGTGAATACATCAAGAAAAGACGTGTCGATAAACTTGAAATGTTACAAGAAGATATTCAGGATGATGAGTACTTATTTGAAGAAACTGCATTAACAAAAAGAGAAAAACAAGAAAGAGAATACAAAAAGAAAGTGTTATCTTATGCATTAGAACATCAACAAGCTGGTGAGCTTGAAAAAGTACAGCGTTATCACATGCCAAAAGAGAAACAAGAACCTTCCCAATATGATGAAATTATTGATGAAGAAAAAGGACCAAATTATGAACAGAAAAAATGGGAAGAAGATAAACTTGGCTATGCACAGATGAGATTTGGTGCTAAGGATGCTAAAGACAGAAATAAGGTTGGTTTCTTCTCATTCACTTGTTTATTCAGCCAGCTCTTGCATTGCAGACACCCTGCTGTTACAGGCATTTCACTGTTAGAGACAGTTCAGCTAAATCCCTGTCCAGCTGAAATACAAATGTATGAATGTATGAAAACAACTTCCACTATTACAGACTCTTGGTATTACAAACACCAAGTGATGGACCTGAGGGTGTCTGCTATAATAAACTGTATACCTATAACTTGTATTGAGTGCAAAGTCCAAAACATTCATGAGAAGTTATTGTGCAGACTGTTCTGAATGATACCCCTTCCGTGACAGAAATCAAAGGCAATGTGTTTTCAAGGTTGAAGGTCTTATTAAAAGTAATGCTCTCCTTTGATTGACCAATTTATGTAAACACATTTTGCTTGTGATAAATTGTTAGTAATATTTTAAGATGATAGTGATATTTTCTTTATCATGTCTAGTCCACAGAATATGACTTGCTTGTTGAAGAAGAACAGATTGGCTTTGTTATGGCAGAACAGATTCCAGGAACAAAAATGCCACAGGTAAGGAAAATTTGATTAAACTCATTGCCATAAGATAAGCTTGGGGTTGAGTGCGGGAACAGAGAGACTGGCATCAGCCATCCAGGCCGCTCAAGGAAGTCACCATGGCAACCCTGCTTCAGTCCAGCACCTGTCACACTGAGCAAACAGTGGAAGTACCTAATTGCCCTCCCAAGATCAAGGCAACACTGGGTGGGGCAAGATAGATAGATAGATAGATAGATTCTTTATTTGCACTCTTTTAAATAATATAATTACAATATACATTATTATTAAATATATTAAATATATGTATAGACTTATTTAAATGACTGTATATAAAAAGAAAAAAGTTGATGTGCCGGAGAGTTGGAGTAACTAAAAGTTTTCAAAGCCAACTCCCCAGTAGATGTGGGGAGGATAAAGATAAATGATTGGCAAAGATAAATGATTGGCAATAATCAGTAAACAACAACAACCAACAGGGCTCAAACAGTTTGATCTGCAACAATAAGCAAGAAGACCAAGATAGACTTGTCATAAGTACATATTATAGCCCCTGAACATGCCCTGGGTGCCTCCCCACATCCACATCCACTCATTGAAATGAGAAATACTGCTGGCCAGCAGTGTCTGCAGTTTAAATGTGGCTAAATGAAATTTAGGTGAAGTTAAACTTGAGATATTTGTTTGCTTGCGCCTATGGGGCCCACGGTCACTGTATGGGTACCCCATGGGTACATAGTTGCTACAGGGCGACCCTTGTATTGCCTGCCTTTCTCTGCCTTGGTCAGTGGTTCATCACGTGAATGTGGGGTAGCCTTTTATCATGCAGGGCCAGTATCTGAGTCCATTACTATCGGTCTGGCGATCCTTGTGCTAGCTCGAAAGCTAATGTTTTGTTGTTTTGTTGTCATTGTTTGTTTTGTATGTTTGTTTGTTTGTTTGTTTATATGAGATTTTATGTTTTTATCTGATTGTAAATTAATTTGTTTTGCTTTTACTGTCATCGACATAAATTATACTGCCCCAGTACTATCTAAAGAGTGACATGAATGTTTTTGCTCCTAAAACTCTAGGAACCTGTCATGTCTGAAGCAGAAATCAAGAAGAATACAATACAAGAGGTAGACTGATATCCATTACAGTACTATGTCCACATAGTGTGACTTTAGATATAAAGACAATTTCATATTGTTCTCATTAAAAAATGATTTTATTTTTAATTTTTTTATTTTTAAAGCAAATGCTTTGTTTAAAGTGGAAGTTATCTTGCTGTTTCTATGCACTCCACTGAAATATTTCACAACTAAAATAATAATGTAAACTGAGAAAACATAAAGTGTTAAAGATGCCCAACTGGTAAGAACAAACCAGTTGGCTATTTACAAGCATGGTTGAGAAACTGAATAGTTGATCCTCAATGATCCAAGGTTGATCACTTGTTCCATCCTCAATGATCCAAGGATGATCGGACTGGTTGATCACTTGGATAACTTTATTTTGGCACCCCTTAATAGCCCTCTTTTTTCTATATTGGATAAATGATAACAAACAATGGGTTATGTCAAGGCTTAATGGAAATAAAATGCAACATATTACGATTGTCTATTTTTAGACCAGAGCCTGTTTTTGTGCATGATCACTCAACCAATATATGAAAAGTGGTCTATTTAAATAATTAATGTTGTTGTTAGGTGCGTCAAAGTCTTCCTGTGTATGCATACAGAGATGCACTTCTTCAAGCTGTTGCTGACCATCAAGTAAGCTGTAAAGACTAGTAGTGAAGCTTTAAATTTGTTGTTGATTATACAGAAGTAGATCAATATTCTATGAAATATTAGATTTGATTGACAATGTATAAAATGTTAGTTTTGCTTTCTCTGTGTTTTGTCTTTTTCTCAAGTCTCTGAATTGCATCTATGATAGTCTGTATCTAATTGTTGTCGGTTTTGATTATTGAGGGAGAAACAATCTATTATTACATCTATGATAGGTTGTATCTACTACAATAATTGGTTATTTATATTTATAATAATACATTATTATTGTAGGTTTTGATTATTGAGGGAGAAACAGGATCAGGAAAGACAACACAAATACCTCAGTACCTCTATGAAGCTGTAAGTAGCAAAACCAGTTTTAACGACACGAAAGAACATTATCATGTTTAGGGTGCCATTTTATTTGCTTTCACACCCTCTCCAGAGTATTAACAAGGTCCATGACCATTTTCAATATTATTCCTCAGTATAGAGGCTTTGTACCATCACCTGATGGCAGCCATGACAGGAGGCACAACAGTAGAGTCTTTCCTCCCTGGGGAACTGAACTCGTTCTCATGTCAACCAGATTAGTCCAGACTCTATTGTTCCTGCCTCCTGTCATGGCTGCCATCACATGATGGTGCAAAGCCTCTATACAAAGCATATTTATGTGTAGACAATTCACCAACAATAATATTTCAAAAACATGCACAACTGTTGTGTGACTGAAAACTTTAAAGCTGTTACTTAATTTACATTGTTTGAAGGATCCACATTATTGATAATGTACCAAAGAATAGAGTATTTTTATTAGTTTTTGATTTATGAACATCCAGGGTTATACAAAAGGGAACAAGAAAATAGGTTGTACTCAGCCTCGTCGTGTTGCTGCTATGAGTGTTGCTGCAAGAGTATCTGAAGAAATGGGAACAAAACTGGGAAATGAAGTGGGATATAGTATTCGTTTTGAAGACTGCTGTTCAGAAAGAACGATACTTAAGGTAAGTTAGTTTAGACCTTGTATAGGAATTTATTCTTTGTTGTTGTTTAAGGAGCAAGTGTACAGTGTAGCTCAGTTAGTTAGTGTGCAGCTTTCTATTGTGAGAGGTCCCAAGTTTGATTTCCAGTTACCTAAACACTTGCTTCAACTACTTTCCATTCTGTGTAGTATCAATTCACGCCGGGCGCAAAGGACCCCAAAATCGGCAATGTTGAATGTCCCATTTTTGCTCTAACCTTTGCATCTTCAACAATAGTTGACCATTTGCAATGAAATGTTCAGTGATGGCTAACTATAACTGGCGGTTTATTTTGCCATGTTTAAAAGTTACCAATGACGTGATTTTGACGTCATAGTGAATTGTTACATTTTACGAAAACATCCAGATTACGTCAAGAGGTTCTCAAAACTACATAGTTTGAAAGTGAATGCCATTCTCTAAAATTTGGTGCATTTTTTATCTCGATCCGACGTTTCGTTGTCGAGTTATAAGGGATTTTTGTTTCACGATGACGTCATACAAGTGACGTCACTAATAACCATTAAAAGCCATTAGAAACAGCAAGTGATGATACAACGAACATGTATTACTATTATGATGTGTTTCTACATAACTAAGTTAAAACTTTTGGTCATCGAGCTTTATTAGGGATATTTCAAATAATTGGTGATGTCATTATGACGTTAGAGGATTTTGCTATATATTCTTATTAATGTTTCTAATACTTATCTTCAAAAAATCAAAAATCTAAAAACATACGATTTTGTGGACTTCAAAATTCTTTCACTATGCAAAGTATAAGAACAAACGGACTTCAAACAAAAAAGTTGAATGAAGAAGTAATTTTCATAAATTTCCCTAATAATCATATGGGAAATAGTAAAAGAAATTTTAAGAACAAACGGACTTCAAACAAAAAAGTTGAATGAAGAAGTAATTTTCATAAATTTCCCTAATAATCATATGGGAAATAGTAAAAGAAATTTATGAAAATTACTTCTTCATTCAACTTTTTTGTTTGAAGTCCGTTTATTCTAATACTTTGCATAGTGAAAGAACTTTGAAGTCCCCAAAATCGTATGTTTTTAGATTTTTGATTTTTTGAAGATAAGTATTAGAAACATTAATAAGAATATATAGCAAAATCCTCTAACGTCATAATGACGTCACCGATAATTTGAAATATCCCTAATAAAGCTCGATGACTAAAAGTTTTAACTTAGTTATGTAGAAACACATCATAATAGTAATACATGTTCATTGCATCATCACTTGCTGTTTCCAATGGCTTCTAATGGCTTCTAATGGCTTTTAATGGTTATTAGTGACGTCACTTTTATGACGTCATCGTGAAACAAAATTCCCTTATAACTCGACAACGAAATGTCGGATCGAGATAAAAAATGCACCAAATTTTAGAGAATGGCATTAGCTTTCAAACTATGTAGTTTTGAGAACCTCTTGACGTAATCTGGATGTTTTCGTAAAATGTAACAATTCGCTATGACATCAAAATCACGTCATTGGTAACTTTTAAACATGGCAAAATAAACCGCCAGTTATAGTTAGCCATCACTGAACATTTCATTGCAAATGGTCAACTATTGTTGAAGATACAAAGGTTAGAGCAAAAATGGGACGTTTAACATTGCCGATTTTGGGGTCCTTTGTGCCCGGCGTGATTAGCTTTAAATACCCTTAAAAAGAGCACTGATGGGAGATCAGCTTAATTCTAGTCAACTGGCAGTCAGTTGACAGACTATCAATGTATTTTCGGGGTTTAACAAATTAGGCCTTTTTGCTGTAACACTATTTTCTAACTTTGTGCATCTTGAAACAAAGAACTGCATAGTAAAATTTTGTGTGGAGTGTGAACTTCTTTTGTTTGAAATAAAACTTCCCTCGATGAAGTTCTTTGTTTCAAGATGCACGAAGTTGGAAATAGTGTTATGGCAAAAAGGTCTATTAGCAACAAAGTGTTAACAGATCACTGACAAAATCACTGCAGTAGGGCAACATTGAAGTATAATAGTCTATATCTTTACCATGTAGAAAGGTGGACCCAGGATTCAGCCAGGGGAGGGGGCGGGGCAGTAAAATCAAAAACTAACCAGAGGATTCAGACGATATTTTTAAAAAGCACTGAGAAGAAAAGAGCCCAAAGTCATCTCACAAGAGGGTGCACACCCCTGGTACCCCTTCCCTAAATCCACCCCTGCATTATATCCATTGAACTACACACCTCCTCTCTAGGAATATAGAGACATGCCAGTAATACAATAAGGTGCCAAAGTCATCTTACAAGAGGGTGCACCACCCCTGGTACCCCTCCCCTAAATGCCAGTAATACAATAAGTACATTTTAGTTTGTTTACTGTAATCAAACTTGGTGCAATGCTAGGTTTTCTATTTTATTTGTTTTGTTGATTTTTTCCAGTATATGACAGATGGGATGCTGTTACGAGAGTTTCTTAGTGAACCTGATTTAGCAAGTTACAGGTAACTAATATACACCTTTAATTGTGGTCTTGTGGTGGTGTAACAGCCAGATACCGTCCTCTTAAAACTCTGCTATGCTTTAACACTTCTCTTGTGTCCAGCGCTAGCTCATTTAAACCTTGTGTGCTTTGAATCTGCACAGCACAAGTCATGTGCACATTTTCTGTTTCTTCAAAAATGTATGTTTACAATGATTTTAGGTGATAATTATAAAATAATGGTGCTATTGATGATTAAGATTCTGCTTCAATGCTTGTTATAGTACATTTACCACTGACATTCTCTGTTTAAGTAATTAGAAGTTATTTGTTATTCTAGTGTTATCATAGTTGACGAGGCCCACGAAAGAACTCTGCATACTGATGTACTCTTTGGTCTGGTGAAGGACATTGCACGCTTTAGACCTGACATTAAGCTCATCATATCAAGTGCAACCTTGGATGCAGATAAGTTTTCTAGTGTGAGTATTTCAGATTATCTAGTACTTATTATGACACACAACCACCCAACTGTATTTTAACTTTGTATGCCTAGTAGTGATGTCTTTGTACATCATATCCTTGGGAAACTAGAGTCTTTAATTCTGTTGCTCATTTAGAACTCTTACAGAAAAGTTTGTCTGTTTAAACTTTTGGATGTCAATTTGTATTTTGTTTCTGATTGGTTTATCTGATTATGTCAAACAATCAGTATCAACTATAAATCATTAAGATGATAGCCCGGGGGGGACTCCTATATATAAGAGGATGGGGATGCTCATCGGAAATTTTGAAAATGACCCCTAAAAGGTACCTGAGTGGGAGTGGCAACAATTCATTTCTACCCCTAAAACGTACCAATTCAAAAACAATAATAAAGAATTAAAGTAATGAAACACTTTGTTATCGATGTGCTTTGAAGATTGAATTCAGATCATCAAAATCGTCCCTTTCATGCTTATTTTAGGTAGTTTATTTACCCCAAAACAGTCCCTAAAAGGTACCAGCTATGTCTCTGGTAGTCCACTTAAGTCTGAGACACCCTAAAAGGTACCAGATGGCAGATTTTGACACCTAAAGGGTACGACAAGTATCCCCGTCCATTTACAATCGGAGTCCCCCCCCCGGGAATGATAGTAATATAACTAAAGTATATAAATGTTTAATTCATTATTTCTAGTTCTTTGATGATGCACCAATCTTCAGAATACCTGGTCGACGATTTCCTGTACATATTTATTATACTAAGGTATAATATACTGAAATATCTAAGTGGCTGTAGGAATAAGATTATTGATACTTAAATATCAAGTATGTGTAGCACTCCCAATTAGTGGATTGCTTGTGCTTGGCAAGGAGATGTAGACACCTAAATAAATAATGGCGATGATGATGATGATAATGATGACATGTCCTCCTTCCATTCTACAGGCTCCAGAAGCAGACTACTTGGATGCTGCAGTAGTAACAGTACTTCAAATTCACGTTACTCAACCAGATGGTGATGTCTTGGTTTTCTTATCTGGACAAGAAGAAATTGAAACTGCTCAAGAATTATTGCAGGAGAGAACAAGAAAACTTGGTTCTAAAATTAAAGAGCTTCTTATTCTTCCCATTTATTCTACATTACCGTCAGATTTACAAGCAAAAATATTTGAACCTACACCTCCAGCAGCTAGAAAGGTACATCTCTTTGTTGTACATGTACACTTGGGTGGCATGGTTGGCCAAGTGGTGAGAGCGCTGGCTTCAGACATCAGATTATATGTGATTTGAGTTTGTTTGATGTGTTGTTTTCTACCATGCCACGAGGGTTTTTTGTGGTTCTCTGTTTTTTCCTCCTTCTGCAAAATTCAACATGTGAGTTGAGCAATGTATGAAAAATATTTAATGTAGAGTGAGTGTGAGTGCCAGCAGAAGAATAGCAACTATGTGGATCTGTTATAGAAATTATTTATTATTTATTTATTATTTATTAGTTGTATAATGTAAATTATTTGCCTTACTATGCACACAGAGTCTAACACAGTAGAAAACAACTCCTTTGAAATCTTTGAAAACAAGGAGAAGAATCTCTTTTGATTTTGATTTCGCAGTCTTGTAATTTGTTTAAAAGTTCTTGTCAATCTATTGCTGGCAAGACTATTTAGTAATAATATTATTATTATCATTTATTCATTACCAATTATTAATAATATTACCATCCAGCAACCTTTAATTAATGTTAAATTTTCCTATTAATATCATTTAGGTTGTGCTCGCTACAAACATTGCTGAAACATCTCTGACAATTGATGGCATTATTTATGTCATTGATCCTGGCTTTTGTAAGCAAAAAAGTTATAACCCAAGAACAGGCATGGAATCACTGGTTGTGACCCCTGTATCTAAGGTATGTGTTTTTCAGTTTAATACAGAACTAGAAATGGACGAGGTTCCATTGATGGGGAAGAGAATGAAACAAAAAATGCCTTGCCAGTTGTGATGTGATCTCCATGTGGAACCAAGAAATGTTTGACACATTGCCAATCTTTTTAGATTTAATTTAATTTAATTTAATCCATTTACATAAGGATATTAAATCATAGGTTGTATCTTTCTGTACTACATTATCCTTGTACTACATTATCCTGAAATGAGTAATAGACCCATATCACACAAGCATGACATTATAAACTATTTGTCATGATTTATCACGAAAAAACTATCAAATTCATCACATCGAAATTGTTTCAGGGAGATCGCTTTTAAACTGACAAAAAAAAAGAATTTCTAAAACACATACATTTCTTTATAATAAAAATTCCACAAAAATATTTAGCTTCAAAAATTCATAACTTCGTCAGTTTAAGGGCATGCAATGTTTACAAAACTCTGCAATTTATTTTACTAAAACGATGTGGTGAACTTGATAGTGAATACGTTTTCCGATAAATAAGGTATTATATAATACACTAGCATGGAATTCATACAAGCAAGAGTTGGGGACAATCATGTTTGAACCATCAAAAAGGCTATAAAATAATACTTTACCTATGCATCAAGTTACTCTTTTTGCAGGCATCAGCCAACCAGCGTGCAGGCCGAGCAGGGCGTGTTGCTGCTGGCAAATGTTTTCGTTTATATACTGCCTGGGCTTACAAGAATGAATTAGAAGAAAACACAATCCCTGAGATCCAGAGAACCAATCTTGGCAATGTTGTATTATTACTGAAAAGTCTTGGTATTAATGATTTGATACACTTTGACTTCATGGACCCTCCTCCTGCCGAGACATTAATTCTTGCTCTGGAACAGTTATATGCTTTGGGTGCATTAAACCACCATGGTGAACTCACTAAGGTATGTTGTTATAGCTGCTTGAGTATTACTACATTATAACTAATAAATGTGTATGATTTTTAGCTTGGAAGAAAAATGGCAGAGTTTCCTGTTGATCCAATGATGTCCAAGACCTTGATTGCTGCTGAAAAGTAAACTATTTCTTCTCTGATCATGAGTTCTCCTGATCATGTGTTCTTCTTTGATCATGTGTTCTTCTGTGTTCTTCTCTGATCGTGTGTTCTTCTCTGATCATGTGTTCTTCTCTGATCATGTGCTTTCTCTGATCATGTTTTCTTCTTTGATCATGTGTTCCTCTATGATTACATGTTCTTCTCATTTAATATTCATCACATTTTTTGAACATGTTCTTCTTTAATCACTTTTTTTGTACACGTTTTCTTAACTAAAGGACCATTATTTTTTCTCTTTTATTCTTAACAGGTACAAAGTGGTTGAACAGATGTTAACCATCATTGCAATGTTATCTGTAAATAATGCAATCTTCTACAGACCAAAAGATAAAATTGTCCATGCTGATAATGCAAGGATGAACTTCTTCAGGCCAGGCGGTGATCATATTACATTGTTAAATGTTTACGACCAGTGGGTAGAAACAGGTTACTCCACTCAGTGGTGTTATGAAAACTTCATTCAACATCGCTCCATGAAGAGAGCACGAGATGTCAGAGAACAGCTTGAAGGACTTGTTGAGAGAGTTGAAATAGAGATGACATCGAATCCACATGATTATCTTGCAATAAGAAAGGTTAGTCCATGGTTGTAACCAAAGGATGAATAATGTCTGCTATTATGCACCTCTTCCAAATAACATTAAAATGTAAAGATCTCTGTGTTTAGTATGAATTTGCAAACTAGGGTAAAAGCTGACAAATGACCAAAAAACTACAGACAAACAATTGACTGACAAACCATCAACAAACAGCTGACAAACAGCTGACTGACAAACTGTTCACAAGCAACAGACTGTCGGCTGACAAACAACTGACTGTTGGCTATTACTTTTACACAAATCAGGAAGGGAGATTACCAAAGAGCAACCAAGAACCTCTTGTAAATTAAAATATACACACACATTAACTTTCTAGTACTGTATTCCTAATGTCCCCTTGAAATTCTGTAAGTTATGGTTATGTTATTCTGTTCTTGTAGGCTATTACTGCAGGATATTTCTATCATACAGCACGGCTAGGTAAAGGTGGACACTACAGAACAGTTAAACACCAACAGGTTAGTTTCCATAGAAACCATGGAACAGGTTTAATGATAGACTGCAACATACTTAGCTTGTTGATGAAAACTGTATTGAACACCTTATGATAATAATATCAATAATAATAATCTTTATTGAGGATGCCAACATCATAGTAAATATGTTTTACAGAAGGGTCCTCATCAATCTTCTAGCTGGGCAATAGTGCCTTTCTAATATTTGGGGAGACTTGACATTGTAAGGCAGACTAACTCAAAAGACTAGTGTGTACTATCTGCTTTAGGGAAGTGTCAGTCTTTGGTAGTATGGATAAACATATTGTACTGCTAGTCCATTGATACCCAATCCTTGGAAAACAAAGAAGCATGATTCTCTCTCTTGTTTTTTACTCCCAGAAAAATACACCTGGTGCCAGTATACTGTACAGGCCCATTGACTTACCTGATAAAGTTTTCTGGTGTTTCTCAAAGTGCACGTTATTTTCAATTTCTGTGATTTTATATGGAAGATTATGGGTGCTTGTTTGATTCATTTCATTCTTCATTTTCAACAGACGGTTATGATTCATCCTAACAGTAGCCTGTTCCAAGAACAACCACGATGGCTTATCTATCATGAACTTGTCTTTACTACCAAGGAGTATATGAGACAGGTCAGTTTGTCTCTTGGCAAAGGCCAATCTAATAATGGGACGCTGTCTTTAGAAATCAGCACTGTAAATCTCTCCATTATTAGTCATTAAATTTTTGTTACCATTATTTTAGGTCATTGAGATTGACAACACTTGGCTTTTAGAAGTAGCTCCACATTATTACAAAAGTAAGGAAGTTGAAGATGGTTCCTCTCATAAAATGCCAAAGAAAGTAGGAGTAACAAGTGAACAACTTCGCTCAACATAATGTGCATTTACGATGGTGAATGAGATGGACATCTTTACAACAGAGCTGTGTCTAGCTGTCAAGTAGCCTCCTTTTCACATAGTTGAACACTGTCATCACTGACAGAGACTATACTAAGTGATAGGATACAGTTTCTATGACTTTAGAAAACTCATCATCTGGGTTTCATCATGCTCAGTTGTAAAGTAAGCAGTTCTAAATTTAAAGAGCTGACACTTGTTAATCAAGTTTCAGAAGAGAATGAGCCTTCAGCACAAAAGCCAGTGCTTAAAACATCTGTAGTCAGTAAAATCATTGACTGCTAGCACCTCAGGACTGAGAAAACTGTGTGTAAGTTGTCTACTCAAGGATACTGCCCGACAAAAATTATTCTTGGGAGAGAGGAGGAGCTGTAAAATGTTGTTAGTGCTACTAGAACAAAAACTTGGTCACCTAGATGCCATTAGTTATTGGGTGTGGGTTGGGTGGCAGCATCTTTGGCAGTATGTGTCAAAACATTCAAAGATCTATACCATACTGGTCTTAATCTCAACCTCACTAACTTTTTTAACTGAAGTCCCATTTACAATTGTACAATATGTTAATAAATACTTTGGAAAAATAAAAATCTAAAGGAAATAAGCATTTTGTTTTATTGATTGAAATTTTAAATCAATAATTAATTGACATTATTAACAATTATTGTGTGAATTTTATGGATATTGAGGTGACAGCAAGAGACCATAATACTAAGAGAGCGAAGCTCAGTATTGATGTCTGTGCCATGTTCGTGGCGGCTAAGGCTATTTTTAGTAACTTCGCCATCGCGCGCGCAAGTCCCTCAACCAATAGAATTTGATTTTTGACGTGCGCGCGGACGGGACCGTTTGAATTCTATTGTTTAAGAGCCTTGCGCGCGCGATGGCGAAGTTACTAAAAATAGCCTTAGCCGCCACGAACATGGCACAGACATCAATACTGAGCTTCGCTCTCTTAGTATTATGGTCTCTTGGGTGACAGTGCATATAATATGCTGTACTAAATCAAGGGAAATAAAAGCTAGCAGCATTATAATAGGTTTAAAACCTCCTCTTCCCACACCCAGCTCACCCGAAAGCAGTCCATTGCCTTTAGAATGAAGTCAGTACTAAAGTATCAACTGCAAACATATGGGGTGGCCAGACTATAAAGCTCAAGTCATGGACCACTTCATGAATTGTCTTACTATCATACAATAAGCCTTTAAAGACAACCTTCTGATTACAGTCTGCATACATATTATTGATTAAAACATTTTTCAGCTTTTTCTGATAATTCAAGGGAAAAACTCCTAAATACATTTCTACATATTCCTAAAAATAATATAAATGAATAGAAATCTGTAATACTGTATGAGAACTAGAACCCCAGAGGGTAGGCTCCTAGGACGGGCCAAGGGAAAAACTCCTAAATACATTTCTACATATTCCTAAAAATAATATAAATGAATAGAAATCTGTAATACTGCATGAGAACTAGAACCCCAGAGGGTAGGCTCCTAGGACGGGCCTTTCCTACAATATTTCTAATGCAAATTTTATATAATATTCATTAACTGACGAGAAGTGGGAAGTAGCATCAGAAATGAATAAGGAATACTTCACTCTGCACAGTGTAAAAAGAAGAAGCAATTTTTTTCCACAGTGTTACAGATTTCCATTCACTAATTTTGTTCACTTCACTTAAATTGCTTGTGCCATCTTACATGGCTGCAATCTAAATGCATATTTGTATATTTATGCACCAACACAGTCTGGTTCCTGTATTAATAATTAGATGACCACAATTGTGTTCTTAATGAGCTTTCATTTGATTAATCTCAAGCTCTGCAATTTTCATATCTTTTTCTATGAGTTCATTTTGTAACTTTTCAACTTTTTGTTGCAATGTTTTTCGTTCTTCCTGTAAGTCAGCCACCATTTTGCCATAATACTGCTTACAAAGTTCTAGCATTTTGTCACTACCTCCAGTAACTTCAACTTTTTTTGCTTTACTTAACTCAGAAAGATTAAACTGTCTTTGCTCTTCGTTAAGACGTATTTCTTCTAATTCATTTGTCAAAGTTTCAAGAGTTTTTTTATAGTGCTGTTCAGATGACGGCGCTCTCCTTGCTGTCGATGTGGCATTTCCTTGTTTTTGTAGTGTTTCATTTAGACTGTTAGCGAGCGCTAAAGCTTTGTCGCGTTCGTCTTCTAAACATCGTACTTGTTCCAGTAATGTCATAATTATGGACTCAGAACTTGTATCTGCCATAGTACTCTGAAGAATCAAAACTATTTCAAATATTTCTAGATGACAACTCCCAAACTGTCAGCACAATGCGGTTATGTCAATATCTAAATATCCAACCAACTTTGTCGCCTGATCCACTGTCCTGATCTCTAGTTGAATATTTGAGGGATAAAATATTAAAAGATGAAGCTATTTTAGCTACGTTCTCGTAATAAATTATCAAAAAACTTATTTGAACTTCCTTAACTTCCAATCAGCGCGGAAGCCATCTTGAAATATGTTCTCTAAGCATTCTGGGATCGATTTTCGCGCAATGCATTGTGGGTGTAATGACTGTACAGCGGACTTACCCAACCAAAATAGACAAGAGCGAATGCAAAATGGAAGAAAGAACAGTTTTGTGAATAGAAACTTTGTGTTTTCACTTCATATGAAATGTTTGGTAATTTTGGAAACTTGAAGGAGCGTCTTGAGAGCGTCAGACATGATGTTAGTCAAGGGTAAGCTTAGAAATATTTAAGCTTATATAAGACTTTCTACGGTTTATGCGCATTTCCAGCCACAAACTTGCTCATAAAACTACTATTCCAACTTTCTTTTTTAGCTGGAAAACCATCTCGGACAAAGCCAAATCCGTGAATCAAAAGATAGTTCGGTGAGTAAGGAGCTAGGTGTGGATTTTTAACTTTATTCTGTCGAATTATTACTGATAGCTGGTGATGGTTTTACAGAAAGACAACGCTTCTTACTGAAGAATACATTGAAGGGTAAGCTATGAGACGGGCTACTGTAATATGGATTTATAGATAGCGCACACAGAGTAGTATAAACTACTTGGTCATAAGCCGGCGATACACGCTGCAATTTCTTCTCGCGCTTGCAATGCAATTTAGGGATTTTGTTGCGAGAGCGAAATTGCCGAGTGTATCGTGTCTGGCAACAACACCGGCAAGGGATGTCTCGCAACAGAAAGTTTGTTGCAGAGAGTTAAAAATAATTGAACTTTTCTCTGCAACTTGTTCGAACATTGCACGAAGTGTTGCAGAGTGATGATAGACGTTGCAATTTTTCTCTGCAACAAAATCTAAAATTGCATTGCCAGCGCGAGAAAAAATTGTAGCGTGTATCGCCGGCTTAAAGTTTTAAGACAGTAACTACTTGTATAACATATTCTCATTTTACAATTTCTAGACATGATCAGACATTTAATTCTGATATAGAAGCAGGTTCAGAAATTTTAGAAAGGTTGGTATTTAAAAATTATTAGAGAAAATTTAAGCTAGTTTTTGTGGTGTAATATAAGGAGAAAACAAGAATGTATTTGAGAAAGTTTAGAGGAGAGTGGGCAATAGGAGATAAGAAAGCTGAACTATAATAATAATAATATTAATGCTTTAGATATCATACAGAATGGACTGAAATTCATGAAAAATCAAAATCATCTGCTAAAGAGGCCGAGGTACATCATTTTAATTCTATTCCCATTTCATTTTCCTTGCATGTTTCGTTTCAATTCTCATTTTCTCAATTCTCTCATTTCTGGTCAACAATATAGGAAGCAGATAAAGCTATCAATACAGTACTCAAGAAGTGTACAGAGCTCCGCAATACAATGACAATATTCCATGGAGAACTAGATAAACTACCAGAGGTGATTCAGAATGTACAATCTGTAACAGATGAGATTGGTGAGATTGCTGTATTTGATATAATGAAAACCACAATGGGTCGTTTGCATGATGGTTCCATTTTACTACAACAACCAGAATGTTTTACCAAGTTTCTTTCGTGTTCAGGATATTATTTCCTCTTGGGAACTGTAGGCAATTGGTGCCATTATGTTTAATAGTCTAGTTTCCAATTACATGTATTAATAGAGACCACTGAGCTTCTTGACAAAAGGTGCATTTATGCAGGGTCAGCCTCCTTTTCAAGAAAGACCCATGGGAATGCAATTGATTTCTGTATTGTAGTTAGTCAATATGTATTGCTTTTCTCGCTGGTATTTTTGCATAATTTACCTTGACTCAAGGTTATAACCCTGCGCCAATGTGTCTAATTTTACGGCGGTATGAACAAACTCGAAAAAGGTCTATTAAAATGGTTTCACAAATGAAGCTAGGGAAAGTGTTCTCACTGGTAGTTGTAGTATGACCCAATAATGCAAATAACCTATTCATTCATCAACGTTATTTGGGCAATCCATTTTGTAATGATTATAGAATATCTCAGTATAGTCTGCATAGCGGCCCTCCAGGCACCATGCAGGCTAATCTCAGTACTGACACGTTAACTATAATCCCCTGGGGTTCAGTATTATTCTGTTACTTGTTTCTGTCTCACCCCTAGAGAAAATACTCCTGGGAATGTTATCTGTTAGAGCTTGTTACTGAAGTAAAGTTTTCTCTCATTTCTGAATGGCCTGGGTGATTAGGCGGACCAATCAGGATCATGTACATGTAGACACATTACGATAACCATTAAAATATTGCCATGATGAAGTTTGACTGCTGGGACAAGTTCAAACAGACGGTGTTTCCAGGAGCGACAAACCAGTGACAGAATATTACTCCTGGATACCTGAAGATGCATGTTAACCATGATATGCTATATTTAACAAATAGAACAGCTTTTCCCGTGCTCCATTCAGTTATACAGCATGCAGGAAGTGATGAGAGCACAAAAGAAGTGTAAGGAGAGCACGAACCATAGGTGAGTGCTCTCTACCCTTTGTGAGTGCATTGGTGCTTCCTAAACTGTATTACTGAACAGAACACGGGAAAAGCTGTTCTATTTGTTTTATTATATATTTGCTAGATTGTGGAGTAAATATTCAAGGCAAAAATTTTGATTTCCCTCTTGAAAAGGCAAGCGCAGTCAAGCTCATACTGCTGACATCAGAAAGTGTGCTCTGTTCTCTTATTAGGTACAGTTTTCAGCCAATCAGAGCACACATATTGAGAAGGCTGTATAATAATAAATAAGCATCATAAGCTGCTCACAATCATCAAAATTGATAGATGGTTTATTTATTGTACAATTTGTTGATCAGTGGCCATTGGTAGTCAAGCAGAGATGTTAGAAGTTCTTTTAATGGATCTTGAAGAACTCTGTGAAAAACTTGATCTTGAAAGACACAAGAATTGTCACCGTCTGAAAATGGTTACACTGCAACAGAACAAACTGTGAGTATTGTGATACTCTTAACTAGTGGGTATTCTAAGCATATACATGTATTTGAATAGGATACCAGTAACCATTTATAATATAATGGCTCATCATACATACACTCATTCATTGCTAATATGACTCCAAATACTTTCGAGTGAAACTCAGTGTAGAGCAATCAGTGTAAAACATTTCCAAGTCCAAGACGATTACTGCTGCAGTTTTTGACATTCAAGTGCCAACTACCAATTAGCCTTTTTGCTTCTGTCAATCAAAACTTTGAACATTGCCAAATGAAAGTGAATATACCCTGAACATACTGAGACCCAACCAGACAGACACAAGTGTTTTGTGGGTGGAGTTCCAATAAGTGTTTGGCAATGTTTGGAGTTTTCTAACAGAAGAAAAATGCCAATTGTGGTGGTTGGTGTTTGAAATGTCAGAGTTTGTAGAATATCGAAAACTGCAGCAGTTTGAGAATTGCATACAACTGAGTCAGTCAGATGTGAGTGGGAAAATTTACCAAGACATCTTACATGTACATTGACTCTTTGCTGGCTGAGGAAATGGTTTATAAAAATTATTTAATTGGGATAGTTTCCATGGTTTCTTTACCTGCAAGTATGTTGCCAGTACCATGTTGCCAAATAACTAAAAATCTAATACTTTATATTTCTTGTTCATTCTTATTCTTAGAGATGACCTTGAAAAGCTTAAAGGTAATTCTAAGAAATTGTTGATTGATAGTAATAATGATGATGATAATGTTGATGATAATGATTACAGTGGTGAAAGTGATAGTGAAAATGAAGGGCTGATATTGAAAATGACCTAAGTGACTATTGTTGTGCAAATGTTGACATTTCACCATCAGAAAGTATTAATATTAATATCCTTAATCTGATATATTAATATCATTTTGGACCATTTGAGAAGATTTGAAAAAAGTCACTTAAGCCATTTTTGTGGTTACAGGCTTGGTTACAAGCCGTAACCTCTATGTCATCGAGTGTGTAAGCGTACGTGTGTACGTGTGTGTAATTCGGGTTTGCCGAAGTTGACACGAAGTGATATATTCGGCAGGCATTCGGAATTGACTCGAAGTTTACTTAGTCAGTTTTAGTTAATTTTAATGACTGAAATATAATTCACTCCAAGAAATATCGTCTTTTCATTATCCATTATTGTTCTTCTTATATAAATCTCTTCATCTACGTGAACTGTGTTGCACATTTTTCGATAAATATGGCATTTACGACGATCTCCCGAAAGAGACAGGAAACCCAGCGCTAGTTGTTTGATTTTGTGATGTAGTCAGTTAAGAAATATTTGCCATTTGCCATAGTCAATAGTTGCGATTATTATATGAATATTTCTGCTTGAGTGAAAGTTTTTGCAATTTTTTATAAACATTGAGTTTACAAAGACATTCTGAACGAACTGAGATCACCCGTGCAAGCATGGGCATTACTAACCGATTGAGAGCTTGATTACACGGTGAGTTTATACCACTTTGAATGAAATAATCTTGTGCTATTTTGCCTACACAGCCAGATGTAGTTTTCAGCGATGTACACAAGCTCTTTTCGATTTATGGTTTTGCAGATTTCTGTAATGCTTGTTGAGAATTTCGGCGACCGTTTGTAGTTTGGATCACGGCGTTTGTCGATCTCACTGACGATTGTTGGTTTTACGCTATGGCTAGTTAGCATTTTAAAATACAAAAGTTTCCTATATTTCTTTACATTCCTGCCATTAATTTCACTGCTGATTAGGTTTGAAACCTCGGCGTGTTTACTCTTAGGTTTTAATAAGTCTGGGTGAGTAAACTGGGTTTAATTTTATTCAATAAAATATTTTTAATATTAAAATTAAATTTATCTTTCTTGAATGGAGCCTTTGTGTGTCCTTGGGGACGTCTATATAGTGTTTTGGAAACTTTTGCTACCTCTCGATTGAGGCGTACTGCATGACCTTGTTTTAGTTGTTTTAAAATGTGAAATGTCACGGTGATGTCACGCAAGGTGTGCAGAATCCCCATGAAAGTTTGAAATTTTGATTTTGACACTTGCATGTGTGTGCTTTTGCTTTCATGTTTATTTTTCATGAACTGTATTTTTAAAATTACTTCAAATTAAATTTATTTGAATAATTTCGTAATCTTAGAGGAAACAAAAAATTCTTTGTTTAGTCATTACATATATTTCTACAGTTTGTTATCTTTTCTCTCAACTTGTTGTTTTTGATTATTTTACCTGTAACCACATGTCCTCTTAGAGGGGTTTTATTATGGGTATCCCTTCAAACATTCCTGAAATTCTGACATTTTTTTTGTGTCATCCATTCCATCATTCACAGAGGATCTGCTACTTGAGCGAGCCATCAGAGACCAGAAAAAAGAGAAACTTGAAAGACAGGAATCTATTGAGAGACAAAAAGTTTATGAAGATGCTTTCCTTGAACAGATGAACTACTACATTCAGTTTGGCAAAACAGATGGTTAGTGGAATGATTTACTGTATTTTTAACCTAAATAAATTGAAAACTCTGTGTCAAAATAGCTTAGGGAAAGTTAGAAGAAAACACCGGAAGCCTGTCCTGTCTTTTGTCACACCTCATACCTTGTGCCCTAAAAGTATAAATGTTGTTTTGTTTCAGAACATGTTTCAAACTTAGGTGAATCAAAAGACTCACTTGCTGATATCAAACTTGAGGATTATGATTTAGACAAACAGCTGGATGATTTTCTAGGTCCTGCTAACAGTGAGGTGCGTCATGCTATTTAGTGTTTGTAACAATGTAGCCTGCATTGCTGGCCCTTAGGAAGTAGGGCAAGAGAGGGAGAGGGAACTAAAGAAAGAGTGACTCCTTATTCCTCTTTCCTTTCAGTTTCCCATTCTTGCTCTCCCAATTGGAGTAAGAAGGAAAAGGGGAAAGGGGTGAGATAAGATAGAGAGACTTCTCAATCCCACCCTATCCCTCCCCTCCCTTCCCTTTCCCTCCCCTCCCATTAGGGCCAGATATAATGTTACATCAGTGAAATATGTTATATAGAGAGCAGATTTCATGAATATGAAGCAGACCATGCTATGTCTTATCCATGTCAGTGTCATGACGGCTATAAAAACATTGAAATTCCTGCTGTAACCATGCCGTGACCGTGTGGTGCCATTTTCACAGTCATATGAAATCTGCTCTATAATATACTTTAGTAGAATTCATATTTGCAGCAGTGAAGATTTACCTACAAAATGAAGACAAGTATTGAGCTGCATGGTTGCAGATACATCAGTGATTAATAAAATAGAATACTCTGTAAAGTAGAATACTTGTATTACTGATGTTTTTAGCCTTTTCTGTCATCTTTGTATTTGTCCTCCTTAATTGATAAGTGTCTATTGTGGTTTAGGAACCTGAAGATCCTTCTATCCCATCCAAGACACCAGACAAACCAAAACACAAAAGAAAATCACCCAAAACCAAATCATCAAAATCTAAGCATCAGGAAAACAAAGAAGGTTGGATTGTGTTTCGTTAATTTTGAGTTTTGGAGAGTTTGTTGGGGATTGGGATTCCTGTGAGGAAATTGTGCATGCATGAGAATTTAAATAGGAGGGATATGGGGGTTGGGTGGATTTCAATTTAAAACTTTGTTATCTTATATACACCTATTCCAAATTGAAAATACACATTGAAATTGTAATTGAGTAGTCATTAATATGAATAAATCTTTGCATGGTGATTTAGGGAGAAGTGGAGGAAAGAAGCAAGAAGAAAAAGATGATAAAATAAGCCATGAAAAGAGTTCAGAAGATACTGAACCCAAAGAAGAATCAAATGAAGACAAACAGGCCAGTGAGAGAAAATCAGATGAAGACACAGAAAAATCTTAATTACCCTCAAATCAAGAATAATTCTACTCAAAACTATTAATGGTGGGGTAAAATGGCATTGTAATTATAAGGATGAGTTAGCTGAAGCTGATTAATGAAATTTTATCAAAACCTGAATTACAACATGTAATTTTGTCCAGAGGTGTAAAAATATATAATGTAGTTACAAATATGAGTTTTCCATTGTCATTTTAACATTTCATTTATTCCTTCTATCATAATTTCGTTTGCCATTTGTTGATCCAAATTACTCAATACGACCAAATGTTCGGCAATGTCTCGGTCTGTCGGAACATTTTTAACCAATCTTTTTATCTCTCCGAATGTACACTCGGCTACCGAAGTCGTTACGATTCCTCCTTCTTTCTCCGAAAAGTCAATCTCTGCTTCATCCATACAGTCGTAACTGCGAAGTCTCCAAACGGGGCAAACGTGAAGGGGAGTTTTAGAAACTTCTCTGTGTAATGTCCGTTTCCTTGTCTTTTCAAATTCAGGAAACTCGGCCATTTGTTTCCAAATGTCTTTCATATCCCCAAAATTCTTCACTGAGAACTCGCCAGGTTCGTGGCTTGTACTGGTACGATCGATACTGAGCTCGCCTATCTCTTTAGGAGGGCTGTCTGGACTTGTTGGTTTGTAACACAGACGAATTCCAATATGATTTTTATATGGATATCTAAATTCGTAAATCATTATTGGTTTTGAGTCAATAGTCCATTCACCAAGGAATCTTTCGCGTTCCATTTTTAGGGAAAACAGTGAAAAAATGCAATGTTGCAGTTGGTTTGATTGTTTGATTTCGTTTGATTTCGCATTTGCGCGCGCGTGTGTTTAATTTTTGGCGCCAAAAGCTTGGGCGTCAGTTTTTGCGCGCGCGCGACTAAAATACGCCCTCCTGGTTACCTGGTAACGCTTTGGAGCCGGTTGTACTAATCCTTATCCAGCAGATATAATTTATAGCTCTTATCCGGTGGATAACTTATCCAGGCTTCGTACAACCGACTCCTGATCTGAACATTCTTCTGAACTTGTCAATACTTCAAAGCTATTATTTTGCCATTCATATATAAAATCTCTGTTTAAGCTTAATTGTTTTTCGAGAAGAAATAAGCACTTAACAAATATCAAAACCTTAGCAAGAAAAAGCTGGTAAAAACCCTTTATTCTCTAACCTCGATCTTATCTTAGGAACCGTTCACATGTTCACAAGAGAGGGTGCCCCTATGTAGTAGGGATAACTCGTTTTGTGTCCCCCAGGGAAAAGAAAACAAAAGAGTTATCCCTACTACATTGGGGCACCCTCTCTCACTTAAACGGGCCCTTACGAGCTTAATTCTTACAACCAGACAGTGTTTAGGCTCCTAAAAGCTTACACTTAACTTGTAAAGTACCTTTTCCGAATCTGTAGCCAACTTATAACCATCTATGGTTATAGCTAAAGTTCTATCCGCAATATTTTGGCTAGTCTTAGACACTGGAGGGAATGTAATTTCTGCCTGCTTGTACCACACACGGCGTTCAGAATATTACACTGATTTATCTACCAATAAGCTTATATTCTTTATTATCACGTGAATTGAAATTTTCCCTTTTTAATCTAAATTTTGTCTTTTAATTTTTGTAATATCTAGATGATGATCAACAAAATATAATTGAACTATTTTCTAAGGAAAGGAAAGTCAATACTGTTGCACGTTTCAATAACACATTTGATTGCGTATGTATGCAAACGTGGTATTTCTTGCCCAACCTTGAACTTCCTATGGTACGGCTTAGACTTATGTTTTGGTCCATTTGACAAAGTCGGTTGATACGTACTTAGATTTGCTGAAACCGGCACTACTGTAACACGATGTAACACAAAACAAACCCAAAACAATACCTATAATAGTTAACAGAAAACCGTAACATAAGAAAGCTTTTCCTGTCCAGACTACAACTTCAGTCACAACTTTCTTTTTTGGATTGCGAGTGTCACAATCAAAAAGTCAAAGCACTTGAGTTTTGTTGACATCAACGATGAAACACATGCATGAACTCCAAAAAATAAATGTTGATGTAGTTTGAGTTAAAATTTCGAAAACAAAAAAATCACATTTTATCAACCGGTACTTTCATGCAAACTTTTTTTCATAAGTAGGGGGACTTTTTAGGGCAAATAGCAGAAATGAAAACCGCAATTGCGGCGACAATGGCTTGAATCTTAACCGTTTTGGCTCAGTGTAGATCAGTGAACAACGACTCTTCAGCTCAACTGAAATCAGTGCAAGTTCTTCAGTTGAATACAATCAGATGGCTAGCGTACTCTGCTGAACTGTAAGTTACTAATCCAGCTGTTTTAATTTAATTATTGTTCGGAAGCTTTATTTCTTTGCATAGTTTCTAAGATATATTAATTTGTTGCTATTACAATATGTCAATTGCTGACAACCCACTTGATAACGATTACCCAATTTCCTCAAGGATTCACAATGGAGCCACCCGTAAGTTGACTGTAGACATTGCTTGTGGATAGCACAACAAAGCTGGTCACTAACTAATTCTGATGCTGACCACTTTACGCATGTGCAGTCGCCGGTCAGCCGAACTCGCATAACATCCTGTCTCGGAAAACTTCCTTCTTTTTTAGTTAATTATGGAAATATTGTAACGACATCTTTATGGCTGGGTGTCAATGGAGTATATTATCCCTCTTTTCTTGGTCTTAACTTCTTTGATATCGTTGGTTGGAAGTCAAAGAAAGGATTTTGGCCAAGGACATGGAGGACTGTCATTTCTGGCTGTCGGAGATGCTGGGGGCAATCAATATTATCCGTATTTTACTAAAACCTTGAAGAAAGTAGCTAAACAGATGGGCAAGGTATTGTATATGTATAAATTATGTTATTAGAGACGTATAATTATTTACAGTTTCACGATTTATAAATTGACATTCAAATGTATCCATAAAATACTCGGGATTCTTTCTGAAAAGTTTAGGGTCGTTTCTGTTGAAAAGTCACCAAAGATTTCATACGTTCTGATATTCTGAAAATGATTTCTTGTATATAAAATTGTCAAAATTTTGGCATTTGGTTGCGACACGCCGGAGTGTGTTTCGTAGTTACCAGTTGTTCATTAAAAATCTGACCTTACTGCTTTCTGTCAAACTAAATGCATACCAACTTGTTTTTCTGGATCTCGAAAATACGCAGAAGTATCCTAAATATAAACAATATTGACATTATAAATACCAATTCAGGAAATGTTTTCAGTATATTTTGTTTTAATCGCAGTGCGTTGGTCCAAATTCGATTTCCGAACCCGGCTGCGCGTGTGCCCGGCGGACGCTTATGACATGTCAGCCTAAACGTCTATGTCCAATCTTGCTATACAAGAATGATATATTCTTGAGACGTGTCTTATTCCAAGCGAACCTTCAAACTAGTTGGCCTTAAAACTGATTGCCTTAATTGTTATACAATTCTAAAACGGTAAATAAACACAAGTTGTTTAGGTTAATAATGATAACTAATTAAGTCTCGTAATCTTCCAGTTTTGCAAAAACTAATCGCGATCGTGCACGAAATTAGATCGCACATTTCCGGTTGAAATATCCTCAAACTAGTAAACGCCTGTGTTTTTTTGTATCAGCGTTCGGTAGCGAGACTCTGCTTCTTTCATATCAACTGCGGATATCGTCTTTGATGGCTAAACGCTCACAGCTCTCTTTTGTTCTGTTTGCCACATTGCAGCATTGCAAACACATGAGTCCACTTTTTGGGCAAATTATTGGAAGAACCTGAGAACGATTAGAAAAAATTCGTCGAAAAGATGGATTTTGTCGTTTGTAGCGATAATTGATTAAAGGTTTGGACGCGGTACTGAGGGAAATTGCCTATATATATGCGTATATTAATATTAAAGGTCAAGTAACAAATCCAAATCGTGCTACCACACCCGTAGGCTGTAGCTACACAGGAAGTTTTTTAAAAAGTTCCGCAAACGTTGACACGAGTGACATACGCGTATATTATGATAACCTGTTTTTAAAATAAACTAGCAATCTTGTCTTTCGTTTCAAGAGGGAGTCGTTTGGCACTTTCAACCAAGTACTTGTAATTCAGATGTTATTTTGTCGTACTACTTTAGAAGGTCATGGTTAATGGAAGAGAGAATCATTAGGAACATTTTACGAGCGAAAAACAAGACGCGTCTTATCTAAGGTCTATCGAGGATTAGCTCACAGACAGCTCAGAACCATCTTCGGGCCTCCTTAACGTCTAGGACAACTTATTTATAAACCAGTAAATTAGGAAAGAAGTTCCTTCTTCCTTTTCCCCTCCCCTCCCCTCCCCTCCCCTCCCCTCCCTCTAATGAATTATCAATAAAGTTAATGAATTATAAAGTTAATGAATTACAAAGTTAAAGTCAAAGTTTAAGTCCTCTTGCATGTGTTATAGCTTCTGATAGCTGCTGTAATGAAACTGTTTCCGTATCTGTGCTGTGTTTGGGGACCAGATAAAGTTTCAGATAAAGGTTCAGCGTACTGTAACACCTTACGAGGTATTCAGATGCAGACTAGAACTTTCCAGCAGTGGATTTAGAGGAGGAATGCAGGGGGTACGCCCTGAGACGACTTCAGTTGGACCTTCCTTTTCATTACATTTTTATACATACAGTCATTCTCAAAAAGGTTGTCCAGATGAAAAGACATTTATTCATTAATAAACATATTTGTATATATCACATTTTCAATTTTCTGGCAAGAATTTTAAGTTTACCTGCAACTGAACTACAATCCGTTAAACACAATACATATGCAATGTACTTTGGTATTTTGAATTGAAATTCCTGCGAGAAAATTGAAAATCTGATAATTATATGCAAATGAATTTATTAACGACTAAACGTCTTTTCATCTGGACCAAGCTTTTACAATTGTGATTCGACCACGTATAAATCTCATCATCAATCAGATTTTATCATCAATCATTAATTAATCATTAATTATATTTTCTCTCTACAGACTGCCAGAGCAACAAACGCAAAGTTTGTTATAGGTCTTGGGGACAACTTTTACTGGAACGGCGTCAAGAATGTGGAAGACAGCCGCTTCCGGTCAACGTTCGAGAATATCTTTCGTGCTCCGTCATTACACCGAACCACGTGGTACATGTTAGGTGGTAACCATGACTACCTAGGAAACATCTCGGCTCAGATTGCGTACACAAAACAGTCCAAGAGATGGCATTTTCCTCACTATTATTACACGACAGGTAATTTTTACTTAATAGTGAAATGCAATTTTACACAGTAAAATAGGAGTAAAAGGCGTGGGGTGTGACCACGAGCTAGTAAATGTTGTAGACATAATTCTAGACAAGGCACTGTAGTAGCGTTCACTCGGGCTACGAAGAAGCTCCTGTACAGGCGACGAGCAAATGAATGAAGCCCGAGTAACAAAGCTTGTTTGCAAAGGGCATCTAGGCACTTAAATTGCGCAAATATCCAATCATATAAAATCTGATCAAACGTGCATGAAATCGTACTACTCTCACACACACTCCTTTCTAAATACCCACCGCCCCTTGAAGCAAGGACGTGGGCGGAAAAACGTTTTACAGCCTCCATTTATAAGGACACCATAGGTTTTTAAGGCTCAATACTTTGCATACAAGCCATTTTAGACACCAAGAACAAAATATCAAATGTGACCAAATTCAGTGAAATACGATTTTGAGATATAACGCCTGTACTTTGGGAGAGGTGACATTTTGATCAGCAGAAAAATCATTGTTTTGATAAATATCCCCACGACGTTTTACTGTAACGTCACAAGGTTTTGTAAAAAGTTTTTATTCAAGCTAGTAAAAGTGTAGCAGTTACTGTTTTTCATACTTCATCATCAGTTTATGAAAAAATTATGAAAACCACCGCTTAGCTTTTTTTCCGCTATGTCTGAAGCAAGGGAGAGAACGAGCTAACAAACTCAACTCACATGAGGCACCCCGTCCGGGAATCGAACCCGGGACCACAAGCAACGAGAGACGAGAGGTCTAACCACTCGACCACGTCATTCATGCACCCCTAAATTTGCACACATGCTCGTTTGACGACTCGCAACACAAATATAGACTCAATCTACCACAGGTAGCCCGAGTAATATCGCAGAGTTCTTGTAGTGTCCAGGCATGAAATATCTAGAAAGGGTTACATTATAAAACACTTGCGTTAGCATTACTGGTTGGAAAATTAACCCCAAACTGCATTATTTTAGAGCTTTCAACAAGGCTACAGGTAAACCTTTTGTATACGGCGTGTGAAGCAAATTAAGCAAACTCTGCGTTTACTTTTAATCTCATTGAAAGCTGTAAAATTCGTGTTGCCTCGGAAAACTGTAAGAACCGTCGACTTCAAGTTTATCAGTGTGCAACTGTTACGAGGTTGATTTACCTTTACCTTTAAGGCATTTGCGTTACTTAAGCTTCAACACACTTGGTTCAGCTCATAAATCATTTGGAATCATTACCTCGATATAGTGCATTAGCCATATTTCACTGCACACGAACATTTTACCTCTGTATTTCTTATACAGTCCAGCTTATAGTAATTCTTCCAGGTATATGTATTTTTCATCGCACCTTAATTCAGGGCCAAAATGTAAATCCAGTGGGATCAGATGCTGACGCACGCCTTCTATAAGGTCACCCTGATCGTAGCAACGGCGTTGCCAAAGACACATAGTTTTTGGGCTGCGCAGTTGCTCTTTTGAACGAATTGTCATAATATGGAAATTCCAAGTTATTTTATTTGCTGTTTTACTTCTATGGTCCAACTACATTTCTTGTAACTTGGATTTTATTGCAGATATTGCACTTGTAATATTTTTTTCCTTTTTTTTTTACAAGTTCATAAGATACCTGGAACGTGCAAAAAAGTACAAGTTGTAACCATAGACACAACCTTGCTTTGCTACAAAGGGTAAATAGAAACCTTTGAATGATGTTAGACACTAGTGCATCCAAAATATTTATTGCTTTTGACTTAATTGCAGGGGAGGACAATTCCCTGGAAAGCTTGAACAGGAGGAGTGGATAAGAGATACACTGAGAAAATCTGAGTAAGTTTTTAACAAAGCGCGCCGAAGTGTGGTATCTCTTGTAGGAAGAAAAATTCTCCTTATCAGTTCTATTTATCATATATTTATAAGGGATGTTGTAAATTCTTTTTTTTTGTAGCGCCGACTATCTAGTGGTGGCTGGCCATCACCCTCTTTATTCAGTAGGAATGCACGGGTCTAATGCACTTCTACAACATAAACTAAAGCCACTTCTAGAAAAGTACAAAGTTAATGCTTATTTTAGTGGTCACGACCACAATATGCAAGTAAGTAACAACTGAATTGATCCAACACTACACATTACACCACATTGCACTGACCATACCACACAACACCACAACACCATACACACCAAAACACAATACACACCAATTCAAAACACACAACACCGCACAACACTATACTGACTTCAGCTTCATTTCCAGATTATTTCTTTGTTCACTAACGAAATTCGCCTGACAATGCGATGCAGAGAAGGACAGAGGTCCCGACACACGATGCAACCTATTGTGCAACATTGCGCGCAACATAGTTGTACCTTGTATCCAGCCCTGCAACGTTGCGCGCAACATAGTTGTACCTTGTATCCAGCCCTGCAACGTTGCGCGCAACATAGTTGTACCGTGTATCCAGCCCTGCAACGTTGCACGCAACATAGTTGTACCGTGTATCCAGCCCTGCAACGTTGCGCGCAACATAGTTGTACCTTGTATCCAGCCCTGCAACGTTGCGCGCAACATAGTTGTACCGTGTATCCAGCCCTGCAACGTTGCACGCAACATAGTTGTACCGTGTATCCAGCCCTGCAACGTTGCACGCAACATAGTTGTACCTTGTATCCAGCCCTGCAACGTTGCGCGCAACATAGTTGTACCTTGTATCCAGCCCTGCAACGTTGCGCGCAACATAGTTGTACCGTGTATCCAGCCCTGCAACGTTGCACGCAACATAGTTGTACCGTGTGTACAGCCCTGCAACGTTGCGCGCAACATAGTTGTACCTTGTATCCAGCCCTGCAACGTTGCACGCAACATAGTTGTACCGTGTGTACAGCCCTGCAACGTTGCGCGCAACATAGTTGTACCGTGTGTACAGCCCTGCAACGTTGCGCGCAACATAGTTGTACCTTGTATCCAGCCCTGCAACGTTGCGCGCAACATAGTTGTACCGTGTATACAGCCCTGCAATGTTGCGTGCAATGTTGAAATTAGCCATGCATTCACCATGCATTCACCTTACATTCACCATGCATTCACCATGCATTCACTATGCATTCACTTATCAATTCGACAACAGAGACCCGCGCGCCCATGGCGTTATAGACGCATGAGAGAAAATATAAAGAACGATTAACAAACGTAAGAGTGGAACGAGGCGTAGCCGAGTGCAACTCTAGTTTGTTAAGAGTTCTTTATATTTTCTCAAGTGCGTCTATAACGCCATGGGCAAGCGGCTTTCTGTTGTCTAATTGATTTATAACAGAGCCTAGAACGTTAAAAACGGAGCCGTGCAGCCCATGGGGAAATAGTTCATAGATTTTTCAGCCAATCAGAGTGCGCGCTATATGTGTCACCATCTTAAAAACGAACGATTTGAAAAAGACGACGACGAAGAAATAAAAGTGCGCGCGCAATGCAGCCCTTGGGCAAATAGTTCATAGCCTTCTGGCCAATCAGAGCGCGCGTAAGATTGTAGCTATGTTATAACATGCATTCACAGTGCATTCACCATGCATTAACTGTTACCACTCATCAGCATATCAAGCCCTTAGATTCTGCAGTCCATTATTTTGTAAGTGGCAGCGCATCAAATCACAACCCGAATGATAAAAATTGGTGGACGGTACCCAAAGGGTCGCTAAAGTAAGTGTCGATGGAATCCTTCAGTTACTGCAGTGTTGTACTGGCTTCTTCTTTAACCTTCTTTACAGCTAGATGCTGTAGTCGTAAGCTTTCTGTGTGACCGAGATCAAGAAAAGACTACTTCTCGATCGATTTAATTTAAATCTAGTTCTAGCAAGCTGTTTTTGCCCTAGGAATTCCTTTGCAAAACATAACAAAAGAGGGTTGTAGGGGTGACGTTAGGTTAGAGAGATGAAAGGGTAGGAGAAATACAAGAATGAATGAATAATAATGGTTAAAGAGAAGGCCCTGGAGCGCAAAAAAAGGCAGAGAATGAGGGAAGTTGTAGAGGAAGAAGCAGGTAAATAAATGGAAGGAGAAAAAGAAAGGAAAAGAGAGGACTGCACGAGTGTTGGGAGCAGAAATCAAGGAATGAGAAGGAAAAATGGCAAAAGAAAGAAAGCAAAAATGAAGGTGTTGTGGCGACAGGAAAGAGGACAGAAGGGAGAGAAAGAAAAAAACACGTGAGAAAAAGCTAAAGCATGACAACCATGTACAAAAACGTTTTTGGTATGTTTTCAGATTCTTTGATGGTAGACATGGTGGTTTTACACTTCTTCAAGCTACACCACAAGCACTCAAAATCGCCTTCATCAACGACAGAGGAAACGTCCTTCATTCTACAAGCCTTGTTCCACGATTTCAACGAAGATGTTCCAAAAAGAGTGACATACCATTTGATGAAGACGATTTTGACTCAGTTTTAGATGCTTTCTTTGAGCTACAAGAAGAGGAAGAGCGACGAAAACGAGCACAATCTCTCCCGAGGGATAACAGGTTGAGCTGGGTAAACAAGTTGGCTCAAAATTAGTGGGTTCAAAAATGTCTCAAAACATCTTGAAGGATCAACAGCTGTTTGTGTGTGCTCCTTTTCAGGAAAAGTTACTTTCTCCTCTTTCCAAATATGAATTACTGATTCTGTTGAGCTCCAGTAATATGTAAATACATCAAGAATTGAAGAGCTCATCATGAAAATGATCTAAGTGGGTTTTCTCATAATTCTGGCCACAAATGGTTCAATGTAGTAGAAGTGTCTTTCCTATGACATCAGTCACTTAGGCCATTTTTGTGTGCATCCCTTCAAGTCATTTCTTCAAGAGAAAAGAGCAGCTTCATAGGTTGTTCCTACAATCCATAACTTGTCCAGGCTTTGAATCTTCATCACAATTTGGTTGAAATGTATAATAGTGTTTTGTAAATAGGGGTAAAACACAGTAAATAAAGATATATTTTTGCACAAAACATTTTCTTGTGATTTGCCATAACCTTGCAGAGCATGTGGCTTACAAAATACCCCCAGTTACATGTAAGGTAAGGCACTAAAATGCTGCATCAAGAGCATCAATGCTCCTACACATCGGGGGGGGGGGGGGGGGGGGGGGGGGGGGATGATATTTCCATGGGCCTTACATCAGCACTCACAAAGCAGTAGCTAAACCATTCTTGAATCTATTTAAATCAAATAACAACAAAGCACAGATAAATTTAAATAACTTTATTTCATTTTTCATCTTTTTTTTGATTTTTTTTCTAAGTTTTTTTTTCAAAAAATATGTTGATTAATAGCAGCACAGCTACCTAGAAAACAGGACAAATCAAGCAACAGCAGTTGGACAACAGACATTTTAATTATCTTCAACCCCATCCCACTTATTTATTTCCCATCCCATTTCACATCCATTAATTTATTCCCATTTCACATCCATCCATTCATACTTATCCTTCATTGTCTTTGTTTATCAGGAATCGAGGTTTGATTGCAATGGCTTGCACTGGGATACAAAATGAGGTCAAATTAACATAAAAACAGATTATTAAACAGTAAAACAATAGACATGGTGATATCTATTTTCAAAAACAATTAAACCAAAAAGATCCAAAACCCAGCACAAACAAGGGGATGTGTCCCAGAGACATGAAGCAAGGACTCTAGCAGGGATGATTCCCTATGTGTATTGCAAATTCTCATATTCATTTTCTTGGTGGGGGAATTAAACGGGTTTAATTTTGTAGGACAGGAAGTCAGGACAATTTGACCTAAATAATAGTATAATTTTGATGTCTACAACAATTTGGAATGAATACATTGACCGATTCGAAATATGGCGGCAAATTTGAATAACTATTGTTCTGGACTGACTAGCCTCATGTTCAAGTGGAAACACAAAAGTGTTTTCACATGAATGAGAGGTTAGTCAGTATAAAACAACAGTTATTCAAATTTGCCGCCATATTTCGAATCGGTGTATAGATACCTCTCTCTTTGCTTCTAGCATCACTTGATTCCTTGACCATTGGTTCTAACAAGTCATGATTAAAAATGCATAGACAGTGTTCATACATGTCAAATAAAGAATTAAAACTGTTGGGGGATCAGAGCAATGGAAATGAACTGGAATTTTGTATCATGTCATGCCTATTTCACATAACTCAGAAAAAAACTAGGTATATGGCAATTCAAAACAATTTGGTTAAATTGCTTACCGTCTGATGACTGTAGTGGTAGAAATCCTTCTTCTTCAGTCATCTCCACTTTTGCTTGTTTCATATTTTGTTGAGAGTCTTTAGATGAAGATTTTCGTTTTCTTTTTCTGGGTTTCTGTACTCGATGCATCAGATTGCATTTCTTCCCCTTTGTGCATTTACCAGTTAACAAAAACTCTTCACAATCAAGAATGTGCTTCTTCTTACACTAGTGACGAATAATAAAAAATATATAATTGTATATGTGTCCATTGTCTTTTGGTGCCGGTGCAGTAATTAGGGGACACTTTACTCTCACACACACTACCACTACATTCTAATATTCTATGCATACAACTCACAGCTCACAAGTTCGTTTTTACTGAGGGAGGAAATCCAGAGGACCAAGAGGAAAACCTTTGAAGCAAGGGAGAGAACAAACAAACACACTCAAGTCATATGATACCCTGTCTAGGAATTGAACCCAGGACCAGTCTGGCACTGTCACTGCTTGGCAATCCTTAAAAAATAGTCCCTCTTAAAAATAGTCTTTTTAACAATCATTCCTTAGTCAACTAAATGACCAAATAAAGTTGATAAACTATGGAAAAATTTGTACATTTTTACTTACAACAATTCAGTGACAATTATATCAAAACTTAAAGGTGACTATAACATGAAGTACACCAAGCAATGGCTAGATCTCCATCAGTAAATTACAAACCATATATCTGGATACAGAGTGTGCCCTCTCCCTTCCCATTAATCAGTAGAGTGTATCTTTTAACTTCATGTCCCATGGTTTAGTGTGTTTCCCATCAACTTACCTGTTGTCCATCTGGGCAGTATCCTTTAATAAAGTCCTGACACACGGCAGCATTACTACTGACATTTACATGGGAGTATGGACAATTATCATTGGTACATGTGTCTTTTAGGAAGAACTGACAAACCGGTAACTATGGGCAACAAATATAACGACATTAATCAAAGATAGTACTCTATGCTGTACTTAGTAAATTATTGTTGATGTACATTATAGGCTATCTCCAACATAGAGTTGGACGAGTCAGTGCAAATCACATGCAGTTGAATCACTACTTGCAAACATCTCCCGTAAGTGACCACCTTTCTTATGCGACTAGTTTTCAAAAAGCCCACACATTAAATTATTAGTACCATGCAAATTTCACTTTGCTGTCATATATCTGATAAATGCTTTTTAACAAGTCTTCTACCAGCCATAGTTTGTGTCGTAGCTTTGCATGATGACACATTGTGGCTGGGTAGGAGACTATTTAACACAGCACTAACTTAGGAAATGCTGTTATCATGGTTATCAAATATATGTGGTGGTTTGATTTTTTTGAGAAGCAATATTTTTCAGAGTTCTTATCAATACAAGATTGCTGCCTAACCTTGTCCTTGTCAATTTTATGAGAAAATGAACAAGAGCCATCTGTTTTCTTGCATTTGCCTTGGAGAAACCTACACAAAAAGACACATTTCACCATGAATATTCAAAGGCTTAATTCCACTAATACTCTTGAAATGGACCACTGATGGAAGTAGGGATGTAAAGAGTGCACTGTCAGCTTACTGGGAGATCAACTTTGATGAAGGAACTACTGATGCTAAAAAATATAATTATATGTAGTGCTTTATACATGTATTTCCACTGATCAGTACTCCATCTCATGGATATTTAAAACTCGAGGGAAAAAGATGAAGAGAGAGAAAAAGTTAAAATAAGGAAAGTAGCAATTGAAGGGTTGACTTTGAAAATGACCTAAGTGACACTGATATTTGAGTATAAGAAGGTTAATTCACATCATTTTATACCACTGGAAAAAATCATCAGAAAAGTCACTTAGGTCAATTTTGTGAGCATCCCTTCAATTCATAACTTTTGCCTGAACCACCCCCACTCATTATCAGTAAAGTTAGAAGTTGATACTAACTTTGTACAAACTGCGATTTTTGAAGGGTCGTGGATATATGGACATTTATCACCTTTATTACACTTTCCTGAAAACATTAACATAACATTAAATATTAAAGAGTGTATTAAACAGAATAATTTTAAGTTTCATAGGTAAATGTTAAGTCCCTTCCACATATTATTTTTTATGATAAAATAATAATTTTCTATAACAAATGGATTTACCTCATCTATACAAGAAAATTTCCTATGAGAAATACATTACATACATTGTCATGTAAAATTCTGTCAAATTTTCTCATGGAATAAATATTTGTCATAGACTTATTTACTTGTGTACATAGAAGGCCTTTACTCACCAAATCTGTTATAGAACATACAATACTGCTGTGACTTGGCATTTTTTCTGTACTTGTAGAGAAGTGCATTTTGGACACTACGTTGTCTTACATGGCTGAAACAAAAGTTGGATTCTGTAAATTTATTTTTTTTGGTTTTCAATACATCTATATAATTCAGCACTCAGCTAAGCCCATTATGTTGCTAGCTGTGTTGCTGGTGTGAGGTCTTGTTGAATAGCAACACTTATACTGACACTGATGTCAATGCCTGTAGTGTAGGCCAGACGGTGTGCAATTTCATGGTCTACTCTCCCAAAATAGTGTTGTGTGTTCTTTAATATCCCTCCAATGTAAGTCTTGAGGTGTGGAGAGACAGGCCCTTGCTTGCTTGCGTGCTTGCTTGCTCATTTGTTTGTTTGTTTGTTTGCTTGTTTGTTTGTTTACTCATTTAATATTGCTTGTTTGTTTGTTTGCTTGCTTGTTTGTTTGTTTTTTTCATCTGAGAAGACATAAAGATCTAACTATTTGCAGATGTAATATCTACAAAGGCAACACCTTCTCCTCAATAATTACTATTTAAAGCCCCTGAATGTTGGTCCAGTCAGGGAATCAATGATTTTCACAAAACAAGGCTATGTTAGCAACAGGAAAGAGAGGTACCTTGATAAAGACCTGCTCCCTGGACTATGGACCCCAGAGGATGTTTTTGTGAATGCTGTTCCACCCACTACAACTTTATTTAAAGATGATCTTCTCTTTGAGGATGAATCAGCAGCTTTAGAAGTACTGGGTTGACTTTTATCTGGTTGTACTCTTTTAAGAGATCTTCTTGTTGCATCCATTAGGTACTTATTGCCACTGATGTTAAGCATTTTTGAAGATTTCAGCTTAGCTATAAAAAAAACACTCAATGACTGTCTGAACCCTGTGTCCTTATCCAAGAGGAAATGAATGTCTAATCATGTACAGATTTAATTACAAAGGCAGCACCTTCATACTGGTCTGACTAACCCTGACGTCCTACTCAAAAGACCTGCCCAGTCAACTGAGCTACAAAAAAACTTGTTGAGACTCACCTTTCTTAGATGGTATTTTACTTTTTACTTGACTTTGTTTTTGTAGCTTGTTAGTTGTAGTTTTATAGGGAATTCCTTCAATTATTTTGACTTTGCTTTTCTTCTATAAGAAGATTTAAGTCATCAATTTCTTTTGAGAGCCTTGTTTGAGTAAAGAAAAAGCTATTGGTTCCTACACATACCTCTGATCCAGCAGAGCCTCTTCTTTTGGAGTTAACCAAATGAAACCTATTTAGAGTAAAGATTACAATGTACTTTGAGGTAAAAACATTGAATAGAGATATAAATGATCTTTTTGTTTACCTTGATGAAACGTTCTTTTTAGATGTATCTTTCTGGACAACTTTCTGTCTGCTAAAATATTAAGTAGCAATAATTTGTTTGTTATAATAAGCCCTGTCAAAGTGTTTAATAACTGCACTATATATGTAATGTGAAGACACAAAGTAACTGGTGTAGTCAGCAGCAATGTCTATTGATACTGTCTTTCTTAGGCCCTGTTCGAACAAGAACACCAGTTGATGCAAGTTTTGACTTGCATGGACTTGCATCTTCATTTGAACACTGACTTGCATTGACTTGCATTGACTTGCAAGCAGTTTGAACATGCTCAAATTTGATCGCAAGCTAATACAAGTTTTGGCTCGTTTGAACAGTCACCACACTAAACTTCACAAGTTGTTTTTCTTATTTTTTGTCTGAACTTCTGCACACTTGCTCCGCTACCATTAATTCAAATAAAAACAAATCTCATTTTCTCACTGTCCTCCTTCAGCTAGGTGTTTTTTCCTTGAAAGTTTTTGAAAATTTTCCATCGACTTGCGTGGAGTGGTGTTCAAATGAGGATGCAAGTTTCAAGTCAAAACTTGCATTGACTTGCCTTCTCGTTTGAATGGGGCCTTATAGGGACTTTAATTACAGATATTGATAGACTGGTTAAAGTATTTTTTCTGAGAACAAAAAAGATATCCTGTATTGAAATTTTTATTTAAGGGCTTTAAAGCTTCATGTACGTTAGAAATGGCAGACAGTAAACAGAATCCTTTGTCTGGTCTCAGCCTAACTGTATGCTCCATATTTTCTGTGAAACTCCCTCTAAGGCATACAATCCTCTAAAGCAGACAATTCTCTAAGACAGACACTAATAGTGGGTCCCTAAAGTGTCCGCCTTAGATGAAGTTCACTATAGGTCACATGTTCTTCTCTATGTCGTTTCCCATGTACATGAAGCTTAAGCTCTCTATTACCGTTTCATAAATCCCCCAGAACTCATTTGTTTACTCCAAACTGAACTCCTCTTTCTCCTGTCTAGCTTTAAACTCCCTTTAGCTCTCCAAACATTAGAATGAACACTAGGTGCCACTTTAATCTTTGGCAAAATTTCTTTTCCTCTTTCTCTTGTCCATTTTAATACAGATGATGGATTTGAAATGCTTTGTGTATTTGTTGTTTTTGGTTCAGATTCATTTTTAGTCCATGAATAAGCTGATGATGGCAAATTGTGTGAGCTTTTAGCTAATAATGAACCAGATGACCCCTCCTTGTAAACACTGCTTATATTACTACTTTCTTGTAACTTTAACTTTGCTGCTGCAATACTGGATGATAGAGATGATAATCTTGCAGACAGGGATGTAGCACTGTATTTAGATGACGTTTGGTGATCATTGTCATCTTTAACAGTAGATACCCTTGAATTGGCATTAATATCAACACATTTCTTCTTCCATTCAGATTCTGAAGTATCAAACCCACACTTATTTAAAGGGTTCTTTCCTTTCTTAGAATGATCTGACCTTGTAATTGGAACAGCACTCGATGAGGCAGTTGCTGGACATACCAAAGGTTTAGAATTCGCAGACGTGTGTTTTCTTCTTTCTAAATTAAAACTAGAGATAGATTGCTTTGAGGTGTTGTCAGTTTTAAAGCTGTAACACTTTCGTGTATTATTTGAATCAGTCTTTGAACCATTTTTACTTCGGGTATTATTCCAGGAGTAATTCCTCTTGGAGTCGTTTTCTTTCACTTTCAGTTCTTTATGGCTGTCTATAAGACCTGCGTATAAAGCGTTGGAAATATTTACACTATATTGTAAATAATGTGATATACTAAAAATATAGCATCGCACATTATATATACTTTTGAGGTTTTCAAAAGGTATTCTTACTTGACAAAACGTCAATTTGTTTTCTAAGTTTTTCTGCTTCGTTGGACGCCATCTTGTTTTGCTTTGATGACCTAACATTTCCCATGATGCTTTACAACAATTTCTTAACTGGACAGGGAACCCAAACTGTATAAAAAAAAGAAAAATTAAATTAAATTAAGATAAAATAAGAAAAATTAAAACTAAAGAAAGAAAAATTATATAAAGGTAGGTTAAAAATGATATATTAAAAATATGTTTTAAAAACAAGTAAAAAAAAAAAAGAAATTAAGTCCGGCGTCAACATGGCTCGAACCTGTAACCCTTAAAGAGGCACCCCCCGGAAACAAATCAACAAAATGATTATTAATCGATTGAAAATAAGGAAAAAATTAAATTTTGGGACGATTCTCCCGAGACATTCATAGAAGCTGAGACATCGAATCGACTTACGTTACGGATGAAGATTTCGGCCCCATCCACGCTATCCCGGTGCTACATAAAACAGTTATCTTAGCCCGAAGGCCAGGGAGGGAGACGATATCCGGACCCTAATCCATACCTTTAGATATCACCTTAGACCGCTGCGCTACCTAGACACTTAATAAATTTAATGTCTAATTGGGGTAGTCTATTCGGCGAAGTTTCACTGTAATGCTAATATGTTTGTCTCAAATCCTTGGGGAGATATCTCGACCAATCAACGTCCACTGAGCTACCAAATTGATTATTTTATATAAATAAAGAGTGAATCTTCATGGCCTTTTTTTTGGTGCGCGCGCATATTAAACTGAAGCTTTGTTGCTGATCAGTGGGTTTGCAAAAGGATCGCTTTCAAGAATTCAAGAATTATCCTAAAAGCAGCAGAACTGTGAAGGCGGGATCTTTGAAATATCAGTAAACTGGTAAAGTTAAGTACTTTTTACCGTGGATTTTTGGAAAATTTAGTTTATCAGTATATAAATTCTTCATCGACAAAATCAATACGTTGACTCAATTTACATTTGTGTTCTTTATCAGATAGAATTATTGACTCTAAATTTGTAAGTTGGGCATTGTAGTGAGATCGTCTTATTGATAGTTTTTTAATTGTATTCATGTAAGTTGATATATTTTGTTGGTAAAAATGGGAAGAAGTAATCTCTTGTTCTCGATACTTTCTTGCACAATTCCGGCACCTTATGACCACCCGCATACTGGGTAACGGTCTACAGGACAAAGATTTCTTGAGGTGGGCTGCTGCAATAATCCATGCACTTCCATCCATAAATAAGAGGAAAAGTGAAGCTAAACTACTGAATTCTTGCAATAACATCTTGCCATCACTCTATATCCGTGAAAAAATTAGCGAACTAAATTGTACTAAATAGCGCGAAATCCTTTGTTTTCTATTGTTTAATTAGTGCAAATTAGTGCAATTTCTTAGGCCTAGTTCAAACGTCGCATCTCACATATGTCGAATTCAATGCAAATTAGTCAAATCTTTTGTTTCTACTCATTATCATCTCATTTCCATTGCATTCGACACATGTGAGATGCGACGTTTGAACTAGGCCTAAGAGTGATTTTCATCGGACTGTGAAACAATTACTAATAGTCAGTGTTTAATAGTGTCTAATAGTTGTATTGCAACAAAAGAAAACAATGGACGCAGAGTCTATTAGCTTAGTAACTATTTCAGACGGGGACATGGGGGGTTGCCAAAATCCGCAAATCCGTAAGAAGAATAGTTTGCAACCGCAAATCCGCTTGGGAAATTGATTAAAATCCGCATGTGTGATTTCTGTAACAAAAGCACTTGAAAACTACTATATTTGTAGAAGAATGTTACAACAAATGCTTATTCATACATTTGCATGCGATACTTTGATTTAAAGTTTGTTCCGCAGTGGAATATTGTTAAAGATTTCTCTGACGCTACACATGTACGTTACACATGTACGCAAGTAGCATGGCCATATAAATCATAGTTTTCATAGGATAATTTCTTCAAATTAAATCCGCGATTTTGACCATGTGTGTGAATCCGCAAATCCGTCCTTAAAAATATCATTATCCGAGAATAGAGTAAAAGAAGGCCGATTCGCAAACCCCCATGTTCCCCTCATTTCACAGTCCGGTGAAAATCACTCTACAAGGTTTTTCACGAATATATTGTAAGTACTCTAATATTTGCACTCTACTGAAAATGGCAATTTTGCGTGACATCGATAAAAGAGTCTATTGGGCCAAGAAAAGCTGAAAAAGGCCGTAGTATTTCCATTCTAGAAGGGTGCACGTGGATCTGTTCATTCACCGAAGACATCATAGGTTCCATTATTATTCAAATACAGCAGGGATATTAACATTCTGCATAAAATTGAACTTTGATAAATTGGCGTCTCTATGTCAGCGTGACGCTCTTAACTAACAAACATGGCGTCCATCTTGTCTCTACCAGACGATTGCTTGTTTAAAATTATTTCGTGTATAGGTGATCCAGGTTCCTTTCATAGCATCACTTTAACCTGCAAGAGATTTCTACAACTGACCAGAAACACCAAAAGTATCTTGCATAAAAGACTTTTGCGAGTGAAGGCCGATTATTTTATCAAGTCTTACGTAGTCGAGTGTGGAAATGACTATGAGAGTTATTGCAGATTAAGAGATCTTCTTGAGGGTTGTGTACGACTTACAGAAGCAAAAGAATTGCTAACCTATGACAAAGCTGTCGATATTTGGCAAACAAGCGGTCCTGTGGTCGCTAAACTCTTTACCTGGATGAGAAGTCAAGAATTCGACAGGGATGAAGGCGAACCCAGGGCAACTTGCTTCACTGAGTATAGAAGTGTAACTTTTCATTTGCCAAGCTGTGGAAAAAGCATGACGATCGAAACTTCACACTTTGCAGATTATGGGGGTAATTATGATCGAGAGCTGAACATCCATGTAACTTGTGGAGATATTGATGCAAAAGCTGAGCGTTGTTCACGCTATCATCCTGAAGATTACATGTATTGGGATGATGAAGATGTCAGAAGAGCTGAAGAACCAATGAAACCAGTCATAGAACTTCTACAGAAAGAACTCGGTGAGACCCTCCCACCAATAACTGGTCGTTTCTTCATATGGTTTTGTTACTTATTTCCAGGGGGTCGGTTTAGATTGGAAGAGGAAATTAGTCTCAGTTTCAAAGATGCTACCAGAAACCTGCAACCTGACTATACCTCTGTACAGTCCACCATAGAAGAGCATCAAAAGTATAGACAAAGCGATGCCAGATTTCAAGAGCTGGTTTCTGGATGGGCGAGTGGTGAAGAACAAAAATCAGAGTATTACTCCAATATGGTTTTAGAAACTGTGCGTTTATTGACTCAAAGGTCAGAAACAAATATTCTTGAACGTCTAAAAGAAAATGCCTCCATGTGCCACAGAACTGCAACTGACTATGACATGAGAAAACTTCCCAAGAAACTCCTGCTTGGCTTGCTTCGACGAACATCTTTAGAGAAAAGTGGTTATGACGCTGGCTCAATTGCTGACAAATACGTAGAAAGCAGTGCGAATTTTAGGTGCTGTGGAGGGAAAGTCATGACAGTGAATGGTTCTATGCATGGTGATGGAGCAAGCTATCCATCTTGGGATGAACTAGAATTCGACTTCAAACTACCAAATGGCACGGTGCTAAAGGTAGAAGCCCGTGATGCGCCCTTAAAGCTCGAAGATCTTAGTCAAATTACAGAGCTTTTGCAAGAATGCATCAATCTGAGTATGCAAGGAGAAAAACGCATTCCCAAGATTAGTAATCTATTCACCGCTGATTTCTTCTTGAGTGTCTTGGAGTTTGATTGCGCTGCAGGCAGTTTCTTAGGAGACGGCAAGTACAACCTGATTCTATCAGAATGTGAGGAAGAATCGTCAACTGAAGAAACTGGGAGTGATGACAGTGAACCATAGACATTTCTATTTCAGTTTACCTCAAGAAACGTTCAGTTGTTTTAATTGCTGTAGCAACTAGTAGCAGGAAAGACCCATAAAGCTGATAAAATAGAAGATAAAAATAGAAGCAACAGAATAACTCAAACACAAACGTATATTTCGATATTGTCTAATAGAATGAAATTCTACCTCTTACTCTAAGTCTGTAATTTCTGGTTCAGTTTTAAAACGAGATCAGAGTTCTAAAACGCTCTTGTAGGCTTATAGTGCAACATCTTCAGAAAACGTTTACTTTCCTCTAAGGAATATAGTCTCGCACTCATTCAGTCACAGTTGTAAATATTTTCTAGGAAAATACGAGAATCATTTAAATAGGAGAACTTGTATTGTAAAATGTCTAAAGAAAACATTAAATATCAGCTTCTCCTCCTTTCATACGAAGAGAGCTGTCAAAGTAGCAAGCGCACGCAACTAGTTCAGGTTTTTTTTTATATTCTAACCTGCGTAGAATGGCTCTCGAAGGAAGGGCCGGGAGGGGACTGAGGGGAACCTCCCTCCCTTGCATTGAGCCAAGCTAATTATCTTAAATTTCCTGTGCTAGAGTTACGACGACCGCGAGACGATTGAGACGAGAGCCCTAACCTAGTCTTAAATGGCCGTAAAGGAGCATCAGATTAACACTCAAAATGCAAGAGGTCCTGTCCTGCCTTTTGACTTACGTTTAATTGTTGGAAAAATATGCAAAGAAACGGAATTTCTGAGATCGCTGTTGGAACTTGCAAAGTGTGCAGTATGCTGAAATTTCAATGGTTCAGTTCGTAGCCGGTCAATGCAAATTATTCAAAATCAGCTATCGTACTAAGGACAAAGGGTAAATCCCTTTTGTCTGGACTAAAAACTGACGTTACGTAAAGTGACTTTAGTCTTAACTCGTGGTTCTACTTAAACTTAGAACCTAGCGAATACAACAACAACAACAACAACAATAATAATAATAATAATAATAATAATAATAATAATAATAATAATAATAATAATAATAATAATAATAATAACAACAACAAAATGATAGTAGTGTGAATGTCCTCAAATTTTCTCAGACTTTTCAAACAGCTGCCCTGACAACTAATAAAGTTCCCGAAATATACTTGCAAAGTGTCTCATTGTTGTTCGTTTAAACACAAGCAAATCCTTGACTTGATGAGTTGACCTCCATAAAGAAATACTTAGCATGCCATCATTTCAACAATGAAGAAAAATTAACAGGGAAATTAAAAAATGACAATTTCATCTCGTCTACAGTAGCTAGTTTTGCTTGTCGCAGCCTGTAAACCTTGTGAAGGAAAAGTTGTCAAAGAAAACTTTGCTCGTGTCGATGTGGCTTAAAATGGGCATTAAAATGATTGATTGTATATCTAATGTTTGTTTTGAGGCTAACATAAATACATACTGACAGTCATCAAGTTCAGCGGTTTATTAATGCAGCTTTCCTAACTTTCGCTATGGATGGATTCATTTCATTGTAAATCAAAACAAATCTGGTTTTCAGCTGAATGTATATCCGTATGTATGCAAAAACGGCTATATCAATTAACAATGACACGTTTGCATGGACCCACAACTGTGGATGATAATAGAACTGTATAAAGAACTTGAAAATTCAGACATCACCGTTGTCACACCACTGGAATCCTAACGTGATGCGTCGTCTACGAGTAACACATTTAACTTTCATTATTACGACAACTTTTGTTCTATTTCTACTGGATTATCTTAATTCACCCGACTACGGATACACAAAACGACAAATACCAGATCAAAACAGGCGATTCGTATTTTTTGCTGTAGGAGATTTTGGAGGGATAGGAGTTAAGCCATATTCATCACGAACTCAGAGGCAGGTGGCTAAATGGATGGCAAAGGTTGGTTTCTCAATATATTGTTATGATATTGTTTTAGCAAAACGAAAGAGTCAGTGTAAAGGATTTATAATATAAGTTAAAGGGTTTTTTAATGCAAATAAACGAGCGGACAAGTATGCAAATATCTGACACGGATAAAAGAGTACATATGACGTCAAGTCATTCGTAAATTTTCATACGTTTTCAAACCGACTACATTCTAGTTATAAACATTATAAATTCATTAGTATAAATAGTAGCTTTGTTTTGAATGATTTTTATACTGACGCTGCTGGTTCTTACCATTTTTTCACGCTTTTCAGTTTTTGTCTCAAAAATCTTTCAAAATTGAATGCAATTAATTTCGAAATTGATCTTATTTTGTGTTTTGACGGCGTGCATGGAAGCAATTTTAAAGTACAGGCAATGAATTTTCTGATAATAACTCCCTGTTAAAGGATATAAAATGTTTTCGAGGTTTCTCGGTTTAGACTATGTCTGACCGCAACTTCTTTTCTTTCCAATAATTCTTTTAAGCTACAATTTTTTTTTTTTTACGATCCTTTATTTCGATCCTGTTGTTTTAAATTATCATGTCGTCAACGGCTGAAAGCTTTAATACTGTGCAAGTGTCAATAAACCTTTTACCGCGGGAAACAGGCTTTGTATTCCCACAGTTGGGCACTGATGTAGTTGCAATCGAAGTCGTTAAGAAGTTTCTCAAAATCTATTGTGAATCAAATGTATCGTAATCCTCTCCCTCTGGTTTGAATTCAAACCGTCTATTAACATGCATTACTTCAATCAATGATAAATAAAGTTATCAGTGGGGTTTCAATGTAGACAAACTATTACGGTAAATATGTGTGTAACATGATCTCTACGCAGCCCGGTCAATAACATCAAGAGTTATTTAATACGAGCTTGACACAAACAAACAAACAAACAAACAAACAAACAAACAAATAAACAAATAAACAAAAAACGAACAAACATACATACATACAACTAACTAACTAAATAACTAACTAGCTGACTAACTAACTGACGACTGACTGACTGACTGACTAACTAACTAACTAACTGACAACTAAAGAATATATTTTTTAAAGAGTTTCTCACATTTTATGAACTTTTATCAGCTTTTTTTAAGTTAGTTTAATAGCGGAGCTCCCGCGCGGGCCGAAGGCCCGCGCGAGCGGAGCACCATACCTAAGAAAAAATGGTAACCCATCGAGTTGATTTTTCATGGACACACAGGGAGCCCAACGGCTGTACGTCCGTCCGTACATACATACATACATACATACATACGTCCGTACATACGTCCGTGTACATCGCGATGCTGATTGGCTGATTGCTTTTTGGCGCCAACTTGACGCGCGCTGACACTTTGAAAACTGAAAATTTACAAGTTTCCTTGCAGTTTTAACTTGCAAAGCTTAAAAGTAGTATTCTCGAAACCTCGTAAAAATTTAGCGATTTTGATGAACATTAATCTGTGCCAATCTTGACAGGTTAAAGCGAAAAAAACCGTACGTTTGAATTTTTTTCGGGCCTGGTGTCGTTTCAAAAACTGCTCGAAAGACGAAAGACACAGAGGATATTTTCAAAGTTGGACGACTTTTTAGTTGGATTCGTAGTTTAAAAAAATTCCTCATAATGAATAAGTCATTGAGGATCGTGTATTCTTCGTTTCGTGAAGATGCCTTCAATAAAGCTGCTTAAAAATCTAGCCAAAGTTGGAAATAAATCAAGAATCGTCTGCATTGAGCGTGAAACAAGGACCAGTATGCTTCGAAAAGACAACAAGGAAAGCACTTCAAGGTAAAGACCCTGGCCAGAAAATGATATCAAAAAGTCTCTTGTACCTATATTTGATCTTTTATCTTTGATTTGGGATTGATGACTTAAAAAAAACCTTTTATGCACGTTGAACTGTGGCCAAGTTTAAAGAAACACTCGATCAAGCCTTACATGAAAATAATGTACAACGACATTTTGTTTTACGGTGAACTTTTTGCACTAGTTCTAATAATAATAAAATTAGTAAAAAAATTGATTTTGAACTTATTTCAACCCCACTAATGTGTAAATACAGCTCAAGTTTTGGTCTGGAATTTAATGAAACAATTGACAGGAAAAAAAGAAGGAATTTTGCCATGCAAACTAGAATTGTTTTTATACTTTATTCATCTGGATGAAGTTGCTCAGTGAGCCCTGTGAAGCCTTAAATACAGACTGAAAATGCTTAATTCCTTGTTTTCTTGTTATTTCAATTAGCTGTTTTTATAATCACTTTAAATTGTATTATCAGTGTAATCTGGAAGAGAAAAGTGGGAGACAAGTATTCGCCTAGCTAGTGTGTCATTCTTTTCTACATTAAATAACAAAACAAAATAACAACAACAACCACAAAAAACAAGATGTCACAAATATAGTGAAGACAGACAAATCAATATATGTTGTTCTGTAATATTCAGGATGTCGAAAAGGTTTAATTACTTGTATCAATTTAAAAAAATGTTTTGGAGATTTTGCTTTCTATTTCTGAAAATTATGAACCCTTACAAAGTCAGTTATGAAATCTGACAGTGAATCTGAATATTAAAATTTACTGTAACAAAGGTCACTGAGCATACAAGCCCATACAATATACAAACCAAAACCAAAACTTATTTTAAAAATGCTTTTTAAATAATCTTCATTTCAACTTTTTCAATTACCACAGGAAGCCCAATTCATTTGAATCAAGAACATAAAAAAATTAAAATTGAAATTGGAGCTTTGCTTTTAGGTAGTAGTTGTTTTGAGTTGTTTTACAATTTCATCTAAAGTCATGATTAGTGTAACCTGGAAGAGAGAATTCTTGTTTCGTGTAAAGACAACTATTTATCAGTGTCATTCTACTCTACATAATAAAAAAAAACCAAGATGCCACAATACTGTCAAGACAGAAAAATCTAAATATAATTTTCTGCAATGTCTAATTGTTTAATTGAAGGATGTTGAATTAGGTTCAGTATTTATGTGAATGAAATCAGTTTGAGGGATTTTTGCATCCTATTTCTGAGAATTATGAAGCACTACTACTAAGTCAATTATAAAATCTGACACAAATATCTGAATAAATATCACTATGGTCACTGAGTTGAAAGCCTTATAATTCTCAGGAGACTGAAGGGCAAGAAATAAAGCTTGATCTATAGTCTTTATTTCAACTTTTACAACAAAATGCAATATTTGTTTGCCTATTACCACAGCAAGCCCAATTCATTTGAATCAAAAACGTCAAAATAAAACAAAGTATTTAAAATTATTATTATATTTAAATGGGAGCTCCGCTATTAGGTAGTACCTAATTTTTATAAATTTTTAAAACAGAAAAGTAATTACCATACAATAGCTGGAAAGAGCATGTTATCTGAATTAGCAATACAGTGAAGTTTGAAGGAAATAATTCAAAACTCGCGAGAATGTGAATTTCTGAAAAGTTTGAGTTTTGTAAGAAAACGAACGAATGTTTTCATACATAATTTCGATTTTTGAAAATTCATATCTTCGTGAGTTTTGAACTTAAGTTACTTCATTCAAACTTCATAGTTTTGACGTGCTCTTTCCAGCGGTAACTGTTCTTCTGTCCAGTGACTCTGACAATAGCTGTCTCCTTCCACAGCAAGCAAAACTGCACAATGTGACAACTATCATTAGTCTTGGAGACAATTTCTATCCACACGGTGTCAAAAACGTTGACGATTCAAGGTTTCAAACAACATTTGAAGATGTCTATTACGAACCTGCGCTAAAACGAGCGAAATGGCTGATGGTCGCAGGTAACCATGACCACGAAAAATACGTCACAGCACAGATTGAATATACGAAGAGATCCTCTCGATGGTATTTCCCTTACTTTTATTACACTACAGGTATGGTTGTTTGCGTGACAATGATTTGAACAACGGTAGTCACGTGACATTGGTGGTCACGTGACAATGATTTGAACAAATCATTTGAAACATCACTAGAGTAGATTTAGTCTCCTACGCAGCCGCAGTTTTTTTTTTATGATATCCTATAGCGTTTCGTGACAGCGAGGCTGTGACATATCATGACAGTCACGCTAGGGCTTAGACCCCAAAACAAACCCCTAGCGTGACAACAAACTGGGGCTGCGTAGGAGACTAGAGTAGATTTCGAATGTTTTCATAGACATCATGGCACAGACACGGTCACGACACGGGGCGGTCCGTTTCACACTTACACGAAATCCACTTTATGTTTTAGCAACAGCGAAGCGCGTCAGTGACGTCACAACTCAGACAAACAAATCTAACTTTTCTAATCTTCTTGAGTCCGATTTTGGCAGTTTGATTTTTACCCTTGGTTTGTACGTACTGAAAATGAGCAACGTTTTCATGATAAAATGTATGTTTTTCGGTGTTGTTTTCAGTGCGATTACAGCTTCACGATCTTTGTCATGCATCTATTAGGTTACACGAGCTGCTTTTAGAACCAACGCGCAACGCTATTCTGTAAATTCCAATGTCTATATATTAAAACGTTTAGATTTTTATCCATAAAACCTCCCGGTGGCCTAGGTCCGGTTGTTCGAAAACCGTTTAGAGCTGACATAAGGTTAAATCTCAAAAAACATCGATTTAATCCTGGGTCAAAATTAATCGCCTTTCGAACAATCGGGTCCTGATGTAAAGAGAATCAGTGGTCGTTTGTTACAATCTACTCCTCTCTTTTGCACTATCCACCAGAGCCCGGTTGTTCGATTAAAGACGAGTAGCGTTAATCTAGGATCAAATATAAAGAAAACCATTCATTTTAACCCAGGATTAAATCTACTGAAAGAAAACCGTACATTTTAACCCAGGACTAGCGTTAATCGGCCTTTAAACGACCGGGCCCAAGTTCGCTTGGCGGTTAGGCCTAATTATCACTACGACGCAAACGTAATCACAAACACACGATTATATATTAATTTTCCTTTTCCTTGTGCTTGCGTCCATGTTAACACAATAAAAACGGAGCATTATGCTGCTTGCGCTTGTGCTTGCGTCGCTAGTGAAAACCAAGCTTTAGTACCGTAGTATCAGCGTGTAAGACTGTAAGACATCAAAACTAAAATAATTTATAACACTAATTGAGTATACATTGGATCATATATCAACATCTATTTACGCATTATCATTACTCAATCATTATTGTTTTCTTTAGTCCATAGAATTCCTGGTACATCCAAAACTATTGAAATAGTCATGATAGACACATATATACTGTGTAGAAAAACATCTAAGAAAGTAAAGTATGTACTCCGCTAGCCCCCTCCACTGGCGTCTCCTCTTGGGCTTCCTGTCTCCTATGACCGAGAGAGGACTGAGGCTCCTTCAATTCTTGCTGGGGGCTAATTCCCCTCGGTCAGGTTGACAAAGGAATCCCATGAAGGGCTGCCTGCGGAGGAGGCTAGTATTCCGCCCTATCTTTGACATCGTGCAACATTCCTGAAAAATTTCGCACGTGCGACATTTTCTATAAAAGCGTCTGCAATGTCACGCGCAACACAGTGTTTCACCGTGTGTCCACCGTGTGTAATATGCTGTGCGCACCATTTACAGGTTTAGAATCGAGTTCTACTTCTGAAACATTAATATTTTCTGCAATATTATGCGTAACATTGCAGGGTTTGACACACGGTGCAACTGTGTTACAGAAGAAGGTGCATTGTGTGCGAGTAAAAAGCCCCACAGCTGGATTCCTTGATTACTGTTACTTTTTTCATTTCCCAAAAAAGTTCAGTATATACCAAATAGATTCCATTTTTCCGTGCGTCTGTACTATAATAGATAAAACTGAACATGACGTCAAGGCCACGAGACGAAGTCGAATGAGTGGAGTGACTGTTCTCACCACATTTTAACGTCTTCTGGGAATCTATTAGAGTACAGACCCACAGAAAAGTGGAATCCATTTGGTTTATGTAATATTTATCAAAGCATTTCAACCAATCAGAGCGCGCGTAAGATTCAATGACGTCATCTATGCGTGTGTACTGTAATCACACGTAGTTCTCGACCAATCAGAGCGTGTGTATTATACCAATTATTATATAATTGACAAATTTACAATGGCATTCCGTTGCATGGACTCCTATTTACCAACATTTTACGTCACGCATGGTCAAAGTGTTATGGACTCCCAAAGCATAGCCGAGTGGATCCATAACTAATTTTAACCGTGTGTTGGCGTAAAATGTTGGCAAATATGATCGAGTCTATACCACGGAAAGCCATCGTAAATTATTTTTTACCACAAAATGGAGAAGTAATTTCTCGTCAAACTAGCTTCGAGCGCGAGCACGCGTGCAAAATCAAAACGATGACGCAAATCGTTGGTATGGACTCTTATTTACCACATGATTTTTGGCCAATCACTTGGGTGAAAAAAGAAAATCTAAAATATCTCATCTTTACATGCAGAGCGAGAAAAAAGCTGCCTTCACAATCATTACATCAAGAATGGGTAGCAAAGACCCTTCACCTGTCCAAGTAAGATTACAAAATGTTCAATTTCATTATTTATGTCATAGTTAGGCTATGACCAGGAGATACTAGCTCCCATGTGCCCTTTGGCTTCAAAACCTTGGGCATCCACAGGAATAGACCATTTTTGTCAAGGTTGTACACGCGGCTTAAATGACGGGCCGCTGACGGGCCAAAAACAATCAAATTAAATAGCGATTTTTGTCGTTTACGATAAAGCTTTTTTATTCTGGATTTCTAGGCCATTGAAATTTGAAATCAACGAAAGTAAGATTTAGACCGACTTTGAGCTGGGTACACAACCTTGGGAAAACTGTCTATTGTCCCGCATTTGGGAGCTATTTTCCAATTAAAATTCTTTTTTATGTTTTCTTTAACAGGGCTGACTATTTGATAGTAGCTGGTCATAATCCAATCCTTAGCGCTGGCAAGTACGGCAACTCCACGTGTCTTGAATCATTTCTAAAACCACTTCTCCTGAAATATAGCGTTGCGCTTTATATTAGTGGGCATGATCACAACTTTCAGGTGAGCAAAAATCACTAGGCGGGCGTTGAGCCGTAATATCCAGGTATTTTTGTCCGTCACAAAATGTAGACACGCCTCTAAAGCGCATGCTTAGCCAAGGGAGTCGAACATCCGCCGAGTAGACGTTCAAAAGGGGGTTTGTTAGTGAAGAACGATATAACATGGTGAAAACCATGAGAAAATGATGTTAGAGAAGGAATCTTCGGTATCAGGTTTTGTGACCATTTGGTGTCATTTTTAGATTCATGAACTGTTTCTATTTGGAAGATATCTTACTCAAAATTGGCTCATGGAGATTTCCTCGTACTTGCAGGCTCAGAAAAACTTGAAAAGTTTCTATCTTACCTCGAAATCCGTCATCAAGACGGCAAGTTAGGTGATAACAAGTTAACCATAGCCGATCATCACAATGTCAAGAATAGCATAGAAGAGTCCTCATGATGGATTTCTTCCCTAACTCATTTTTATGGAGACTGAGACAATTGATGGTTCGAGGCATATAGAACGACCTTCCAAAGTACCGGATAATAGTGAGCTTGAGCACGAAGGATGTAGAACTCCACAAGTACAAACGTACGAGAGGTGCGCGCGCCATCGGTTGCCACGGGATACAATATAGCTCTCTAATAGATCCGCCGTTGTAACCGATGGCGCGCGCACCTCGATCAGTTCTGCGTTCGTGGCATTCTACGTTCTTGGTACTTAAGGTGGCTATACCTCAGCCATGAGGACGACCACCTTGATACAGGATAAACACTGATATAGATTTTTCTTGTACACGTTCCTTCAAATGTCTATCTATTTTTATTCAGCACATCAAAGAAGAGAATAAAGAATTACATTACATAGTAAGCGGTAACGGGAACTACCATGACTTTGGAAGACCTGAAGGACCCGCAGTGCTACAAGCTTCCCTAAAGTAAGAGTTTTAACAGTATTACATCATTACTAGTACAAAGGAAAACTAGCGACAAGTAAACATCTTTTTACACTTGTTACAAATCGATATCCCATGTGCTCGCGTTATAAAAAGTGCCAAAGAAGCAAGACGTCGCGGCCTATATACGTTAATTAATTTGAAACTTCAGCCTAGCTCCGGAGAATTAGGTGATGTATGACAGCCATATTTTACAAATAAACTCTACTGATCATCCTCGTTGCCCTACGGAGTAACGCAGGCTAAAGGCGCGCGTGACTGAAACTCCCCTCCCGTCTCCCTCCTTCCCTCCCTCCCCTTCCCCTATTGACGCTCTATCTTTCCATTGATTTTTTCTTCAATTAATAAATTCACAGTACTTTTATCATTGATTTCCAGGGTTTTGTATGGCTCAACAGGTGGTTTTACCATGTTAAGTGCAAATTCGTCTTCCTTACAATTGACTCATATGAACACTAATGGCAAGGCTGTTTATACTACAAACATTATATGCAAACAAAGGCTATAGGAATAACTACAAAACCGTTTTCAAATTAAAATATTTAGAGATTTAACTTGTTAATACAGTCAAGTCTCCCGCGGGTTTCCCGCGCTATCACCGGGAAATCCCCTAAACGTATCGGTTTCTAAAGTACCAAAACTGAGTTTTCCAGTCAAATCTGTTGGTTTAACTCATTATTTAAGTGTCCAATTTGTTCTAGCGCTTACAAGTGCCTTAATTAGGGGGTGTTTAGATAGATCATCCTAGCAGGCGAATCATCCTACCTGCTATACATTTACTGCATTCTGTTTACATGGAAATTCGTGTCTTCGCTTCGGGTACTAGGATCATCCTACTAAACAGAATTCAGTAAATGTATAGCAGGTAGGATGATTCGTCTGCTAGGATGATCCTAGTGCCATGTAAACACCCCCTTTGAAGACGTTGTACTCTCCTCACACATAAAATGTAGATGTTATATTACCTTGTTGAAAAGCTGGCGTACTGGTAAGGTTTTGTTTCTTTATAAAAGAAAACTTATCCAGGCAAAGATTCGCTTGTGTATAGGTGGACATACAAGGAAAACGTGACAAGTATTTTTGCAAAGTATATTTCGATCCCGGATTTCGATAAGGAGACTTGCCAAGAAAAACTTGTTTGTCGCCGTGCAAAAGCAAATTTCGCTAATGACAACAAGTTGATTCGTCAATAACACGAAAAGCGGAAAACTTCACAAGGAATCTTTTCAAGGTGAACTTGCTTGTGTCGATGCAGCTCAATATCCTGTGCATACAACTCTCAGCTCACTAGTTCGATTTTTTTACTGTGAGAGGAAACCGGAAGACCAGGAGAAAAATCCTCAAAGTAACCTCGTTCATACGACCGGGATTTTTTTGCCTCAAGGTGGTCGTATTAACGGGTCCAATGTTAGAACTAAAACCGTTTCATTATTTATGGCAGTCAGAAGACAATAGGAGAATTATTGCTATTATCATCGTCCGCATGGGATAAATTGACTATAAAGGTATTTTTATCGGGAAGAAATTGTGGAACGTTTTAGACTTTTTAGAGCAATGAAATTTTGCGATCGCAAACATACATCAGTGGTGAGTGAATTGTTGTTGTTGTCCCTAAATTAGTACCCTGCAATCAGAGGTTTCATTTTTACCCCCTCCCCTCCCCCCCTACACTGAGAAAAGGAGGAAGGGGAGGAAACACACAATACAACAAAACCTTAAGAAGCTAGCATATAGATAAGAGGGTCTGGATGGGGGTGTGCTAATGTCAGTTGTCAGTTAAATTTTGGCCTTTTTGTCAGTTGTCAGTTAAATGGAAATTAATGATTAACAAAGGCTTTTATTTATTTCTCATGGCATTTTTTCTTTCTAAGCCAGTTTTACGACCAAAATTCAGCAATTTGATATCCACTTGAACTTTGTCACATGCAACTGTCCCTGGGAGAGATGGGTTATGGAGAAAAACGACTATTTTTTCAGATTTTGGTTGAATTGTCAGTTAAAAACAGGCTACACAAATGTCAGTTGCCATTTAAATTTTAAGGCATTTGTCGGTTGTCAGTTAAATTTTGGGCCATTTGTCAGTTGTCAGTTAACCCCATCCAGACCCTCAGATAAGAACCCTGATAACCCTATACAATCAATAACACATCTTCATTAAAATGTCTTACTTCTAATTGGGAACATTGAACTGAAATTGAAGACGTTGGCTTCTAATCAGACCTCATTGCCAAATCCATGGAAGCAAATATTTCATTTTGTATTATACATAGCACAATACGAAGAATAAATAAATAAATAAATAAATAAATAAATAAATAAATAAATAAATAAATAAATAAATAAATAAATAAATAAATAAATAAATAAATAAATAAATAAATAAATAAATAAATAAATAAATAAATAAATAAATAATGGATGGATGGATGGATGGATGGATGGATGGATGGATGGATGGATGGATGGATGGATGAACGAATGAATGAATAAATAAATAAATAAATAGCAACAAAATTAGATCGTAGTGTATTTATCTATCTATATATTTATTAGAATGACTATGTGGTTTAGTGACGTTTTATTGACATATTTTACAGAATGTATTTTAATACAGTTATAACTGGAATGATATCTATTTTCATTATTTACACCATATGCGAGTAAAGAACCCGCGGGCTATTTGCAGGCTGGAAAGACTGGAAAGGCCCGATAATCCTACTAAAGTTTCTGATTGTTTCTCAAAGAATACAGGATTATCAGTCTCACTAGCTATTCAAAATGTCAGCTTTCTGGTTGACTAAGATCGAATTATAGTGGGAAATATATACATTCTATTGTGAATGATATCATGTGTATATAGCCTGTCTGGCCGGCGTGCGGGGAGGGGGAGGGGATTTGAGTCCCCTCTCCCCTCAGTCCCCTTCCTCTTCCTCTTTCCCCTCCCTCGGGCCGATCACAAAACTTGATCATGTGCACGTGATCAACTAACGGGGGTGGGGCTGGGGGGGGGGGGGGGGCTGGGGGGTCGTACCCCTCCCCAGCTACCTGCTTATAATTATAAATGGATGATTTCTCTCTAGTCACGTGTTATTTCTATCAGAATACAATATAGATATCGTTTTGTGGATACGACCATAGTCATAAAGTTAATCACTGTTTCATATTTTGTTCTGTTTTTCGATGTAATTCTTTTCTGAGTTCATGTACAGCGCAAAGCATATGGCCAGCTATTGATGTATTCGAATACTTTTGACCGAATTAACAAAATCATCCAACCAGTATTGGACGGCTCTGTTATCTAACTCCCCCGGGGGGGGGGGAGGGAATCCAATCGTAAATGGACGGGGATGCTCGTCGTACCTTTTAGGGGTCAAAATCTGCAATCTGGTACCTTTTAGGGTGTCTCAGACTTAAGTGGACTACCAGAGACATAGATGGTACCTTTTAGGGACTGTTTTGGGGAAGCGGCATGAAAGGGACGATTTCGATGATCTAAATTGAATCTTCAAAGCACATCGATAACAATGTGTTTCATTACTTTAATTCTATATTATTGTTTTTGAATTGGTACCTTTTAGGGGTAGAAATGAATTGTTGCCACTCCCACTCAGGTACCTTTTAGGGGTCATTTTCAAAATTTCCGACGAGCATCCCCGTCCCCTTATATATAGGAGTCCCCCCCTCTAATTATCTAAGTGCTAATTGGAGGATGGCAAGACAGAAAGTATGCGAAACATTAACAGTAGTGGTCACAGTTTTGAACTTCACTCTGTAATGGTTTGTCCACTGACACTCTGTCTTGTGTTGAAGAACTAATAATGAAGGCGGAGTTTGTCAAGATCCTTGAGGGCGTTGCGATTTTCCCAGTTTCTACCGCTGACACCGAATTGGTTTCTCTTTGCAAATATTCTAGCATACTAGGCAGTATTTTACTAGCAACGTCCTTGATTAGTCGTTGTATTTCTTTCCTATACTCAAGACTACGAATGGAATAAATAACTGCATTCAAAGCGCTATTCAGAAAAATGACCACTGCAAAGAAACGGAACACGCCTGGAGGAATGATTCCAGGGCCTAGTTTAAGCTCAACTGATGAACAGGCAAAAGATGGGATGTACGTCACAGCGAAAGCACCAATTACAAATCCTGAAAGAAAACAGAACTTCTGCTTACATCACAGAAAATAAAAGCACCAATTTAATACAAATCCTGAAAGAAAACAGAACTTCTGTTTACGTCACAGAAAATAAATGCACCAATAACAAATCGTGAAGGAACACAATACAATACAATAAGATTTATATAGCGCTCATAGGCCCCAATCACACATGACGACTTTCAGCCCGGGCTGAAATTTCAGCCCGGCGAGGAAATTGAAAGTTTATCGCGATTTAGACAAAAATCCCGGGGGGGGGGGGATGGACGGGGATGCTCGTCGTACCTTTTAGGGGTCAAAATCTGCAATCTGGTACCTTTTAGGGTGTCTCAGACTTAAGTGGACTACCAGAGACATAGCTGGTACCTTTTAGGGACTGTTTTGGGGTAAATAAACTACCTAAAATAAGCATGAAAGGGACGATTTCGATGATCTGAATTGAATCTTCAAAGCACATCGATAACAATGTGTTTCATTACTTTAATTCTTTATTATTGTTTTTGAATTGGTACCTTTTAGGGGTAGAAATGAATTGCTGCCACTCCCACTCAGGTACCTTTTAGGGGTCATTTTCAAAATTTCCGACGAGCATCCCCGTCCCCTTATATATAGGAGTCCCCCCCCCCCCCACCCCCGGGCAAAAATCAGCCCGGAATTCTTTCTCTTTAGCAAGTACAACTCGTCTTCCTCCCCCAGCTCCTAAAACACTACAAACTTTGTACCGATCTATGTAGAAATCTGACCGGGCTGAAATGTCAGCCCGGGCTGAAAATCGTCATGTAATCGGTGCCTTAAGCGCTCTTATCAGAAATTTCAAGGCGCTTCACAATATAAAACAAAAGAAAAAGAAATATAGATGTACACTAAGATAAGAAATGATGTGAAATAAATATATATAATAAAAATGTCATAATTTCAGTTCATTGAAAGGAATTCTTTAAATAAATGAGTTTTCAGGTTTTTCTTGAATGATTCAATTGAAGTGCTTTTCCTAACACAACTGAACTGAAGTGCTTTTCCTAACACAAAACTTTTTACGTGAAAAGAAATTAAATTATCAATTACCAATTGTGAAAGATGATTAGCGAAACTTTCACAGCAAACAAAAGCACCAATTACAAATCTTGAAAGAATACAAGTACAAACCTAATGGTATCCGTTTGACGTGCATCCTGCATCCTGGAAAAAACTCCTTAATTATGAATTTCTTTTCTCGGCGTTTTATATCAGAACGCGCACTTATATAACCTAAACCAACTTACTGACCAACTCTTTTAATTTGAACATCTTTCTGTAAATTTGCAAAAACAGAGAAACTTGTGATTGTGATCAAATCAGTCAAACCATCAAAGGAGATCACTGGAACGACCACCGCATACTTTTCAGTCGGCTAGCTTTGTTCTATTGTTTCAACTTGGAATGTCTTTTCACATCAAACTATCGCCAATTTCAAGATCAAAAAAGAACACTTAGCTTGTTTAAAAAACCTACATCAATTGTATTTTTTTCTGAAATTCCTTTTTAAATTTGAAAATTAAAGTGTTTCAAATCTTTACACTAGTTTGCTTTTGCTTTGTCGGCGTCACTATGAAACGGAAACTGAGAAATGAAGCCCAGTTATTACCGTAAAGCACTATAATTAAAGTATGTATACTGCTCAGATTAGATTGGAAATTATTTACCTATTGTCTTGGCCCACTTTACTTCCCTTTTGAGCTTGATGCGCTTCGTTTCACTTCCATTTTCTTCAGCATCTGTTGATTGAGTGCATGGGACAGTCTTGATTGCCGCCTGCTTGCGTGCAACCATAGCTAATTTACCATTGAAAATCAGCATGGCTATAAACGGAATTATAACCATTAAAGCAGTGTTACATAGGACGTGTTTTTCATGGATGGCTGACATTGAATGGTCTTTCTTTCTCGCGGTGGTCTTACAGAAAAGCAAACTTGATCTAAAACTCGTCCCATGTCCATGGGTTCCCAGAAAGAACGGGATTATCCCTAGGCTAAACATAGGCATAGCCCAGGCAACAGTTATAAGACCGATCAATTTTTGTGGAGTCAATATTGCTTCGTAGCGTAATGGAAAAATCACAGCAACAAAACGATCCAAGCTCAAAAACATCAGATGCAAGATCGAAACGTAGATAAAAACAACTAAGTACGTTGAAAAGAAATCACAGGCTTTACTTGCCACGGAGAAGTCATTCAATAGCGTCAACTCGTAGCCCATTGCGATAGGCATGAATATTCCATCACAGATAGCAAGACTTGCGACAAGGTAGCTACCTGGCCGTGTACGCAGAGTATTGCTTCTCAGAATCACTGCCACGACGCAACCATTACCGAGTAAGCTCCCCAGACCAGTTACAATCAGGACTAAACTTTCTAGGGTAGATTCTATCGAACCAGGCGAGGGGCTATCATGAAAGCCCATGCCAACGCCGCCGAGTTCTGAGTTCACACGTCCAAGCAGAGATCAGAAATGTTTATTAGGAGTTACAAGCAAGTGCCACAATTTAAAAGAAATATGATGAATTGACAAAGATAGAAGATAAATTACTTATAGTATACTATAACAATATGTATTTCTAAGCATTTTGTTGTGATTGATTATATGTTTTAAAAATCAAGCACCATTGTAGAAAGCACATCAGAAAAGGAAGCTTGTTAGGAACAAGTGCGCGTGTTGAGGGCGTACTGACAAATTACATCCTGGTGTTTCATTGTGTACAAGAAATTAGACTCAATAAATGTTGTTTTTTTCTGCTGTAGATTAAGCAACATTCTTTATAGTATAATGTATATATAGTTTTTTTTATTATATATAATATATATAGCAATATGTCAAAACTTAGGCCATGACAAGTCATGAAGCTCTATAACCGAATATAAACCCATATGCTCTACTGTCGAAACTGAGACTTTAATAAATCCTTTTTTCATGTTCATTCATCGCCTTTTACTTAAATTGAGGGTTATTTTTCATTCTTGAGAGTTTAAGCCATCCAAATAAACATTCATGTAAAATTTGAAGTGCCAACTAGTATGGGACTTGTCTTGTGAAAGCTAGAAACAAGAAATATTATTCAAACGATCTCAAGATAGAAGTATCTGATCACAAATTAAAAAGAAGATCATAACAGAATGATATTTACAATTTAATTTTTACATTAAAACAGATCAGAAGCCAAATTTATCTATGTACAATTTAAATATGGAGGAGAAAAGAAGAAATGAAGGGGTAAAAAGAAAAAAATAAAGAAGAAGAAGAAGGAGAATCGAGGAGGAGGAGGAGATAAAAATAATTCCTAACGTCAATGGGGCTCAAACCTGTAACCCCTAAAAGAGGAACCCTCGGAAACAAATTAGGATAAACATTAACTAACATAAACAAACGATTGAAAATAAGGAAAAAATGAAAATGAAATTTGGGACGAGTCTCCTGAGACATTCATAGAAGCTGAGACATCGAATCGACTTACTTTACGGATGAAGATTTCGGCCCCATCCACGCTATCCCGGTGCTACATAAAACAGTTGTCTTAGCCCGAAGGCCAGGGAGGGAGACGATATCCGGACCCTAATCCATACCTTTAGATATCACCTTAGCCGCTGCGCTACCTAAACACTTAATGATTATAATGTCTAATTGAGGTAGTCTATTCGGCGAAGATTCACCGTGAAGGAGGCAGCATGGCCGAGTGGTCAGAGCGTTGGTCTCGCAATCTGGCGGTCCCAGGTTCGATTCCCGCTCTGGCCACTAGCTGAGACTGAATTTGTTCCGATTTCGATTAGTTCAAATTCAGTTTCTCGGCCATGCTTGTAATATAGCCAACTGGTTTGCCTCCTTGCCAGTTGGGATTCTTAATCCATCTATGTTTGATTTATATGATTTAGTTAGGATTTGTAAATTGAGCTGAAAAGCCCTGTTGAGGAAGTCTCAATCATGTATGTATGTATTCACTGTGATGTTAATATGTTTGACCGATCAAAGTCGAGCCGTTCAGACTGTTTTTTTTTTCACTATAAATACACAGAAAGAGTAAATACAACAATACAGCAAAAGTACATTTTCGTGGATATTTTTCGATGCGCACGCATCAAACTTTCACAACATTATTGATTGTCTATCGATGTCCTTTCGGAATGAAGGTTTTCAGTAAAGGCGCTGTTACACGATGCAATTTTTCTTGCAACTTGCAATGCAACACCGTTGCGTTGCAAGTTGCAGAAGAGATTGCGCGTGTAACACCCTTCCCTGCAACTTGCAATGCAACGTTGCAAGTTGCAGAAAAAGTTGAACGACTTTCTACTTTTTGCAACGTTGCGAAGCACGTTGCAGCGTGTAACATCTATCCAGCAACCTGCAATGCAATCCTTGTCGCAAATGACCAATCAGAACGTAGTGACCACGGATATATCTGGTTTTTCGAAGGCCAAGAAAGAGTTGCGTTGCGAGTTGCAAAGATAATTGCGAGCGTCTGACATCTTGCCAGCATCTTGCAATGTTCTGCTTTTGTCAGCATTGCATTGCAAGTTTCAAGAAAAATTGCACTGTGTGACAGCACCTTAAGAACCACGGATATTCCTAAAGCATCATTAAGTACGACTTCAGAGGAAGGCCGAAGGCTTGAAATATCACTAATTATGCTTAGAGCACATTTCGTTTGAAACGGACCGCGTCGTACCATGTCCATCTCTCAGGCTGTGTTGTCTATAAAACCATTCGAAATTCCTGCTGTAACCGTGCCGTGATCGTGCGGTGCCGTTTTCACAGTCATACGAAATATAAACTACCTGGTTATTGATTACTCGACGCGCGTAAGCGTTCTTTCAGTGAAAAAGCATTTCTTCATTATCTTGGTGAAACAAAATTTGTAAGTTTTGGTACATTTAAAGAATCAAGTATCTCATTTGTACTATTTTGAGCAAACAAAAAACAAATTATTTATGTCTGAAGTGAACTTTTATCCCTTTGTCACATTTCACAATAATTTTCGTTTTTTGTTAGGGCCTGATTATATATGAACTGGGCTGGCCAAAGTGGCCAAGCAGGGTGAGTTCTTTTGATTTGTAGCCCCAAGGGAAAGGAAAACAAAAGAAGTCAGCCCACTTAACCCAGCCATGCCCTTAAGACCGTCTCACACGTTGAGAAACTGCGTGAGGAACCTGCCACGCGAGGCACTTAGCTAAGACGATTTCTCGCCGCAGTCGTTGCATCTTTGGCTACGCGAGGCCAAAAGTATCAAACAAAACATAAAATCGGCCCATCGCCTCGCGAGGCAGGTAAGAGAGCACACGGTGAGAAAAGTGCCTCGTGAGGCATTTTCCTCACGTGTTGGTGTCATTTTAAGCATGATCACATGAAGTACCTACCTTAGCATGCAAACAATAAACGCGGGCTCACTTCTTGTAAGTGTTACGGAACGAAGATGAAGCTTTTGTCAAAGAAAAGCCTGGTTTTCAAACCATTCTTCAATAATATCTGCTATTTTAGTTATTCTTTAGGTATTTTAAATAGAAGAAGAGAACATTTCTGGAGCAGATCTTCCATTTTTACAAGTGAAAGCTATACATGTCTAGGTTTGTAAATGTTACAATTTATCCAATTTATTGCTTTTTGATTTTCTTTATCTTTGTATTTACAGGACGACTGACAGGATTTCCTTATGCTAGAATACAATCAAGATCGTACCACTTTGATACGCACAAACTGGTCATCAAACTAGAGGGAAATGGTAGTTTATATGTTCTCTTATGATTGAGAATCAAAAACAATACGATCACTGACATTTCATGTAATATTCTACTCCTCATAAAATTACACTTAAACTCGCTTTGCCTGTGCATGGGAAGGGAGATTTGGTATCTTTGACATGGTCAAAGCTATCAAGGGGATGGGGGCTAGGATCACAGCTACCCTAGGAGGGGAGAGAAGGGATCACAGCTACCCTAGGAGGGGAGAGAAGGGATCACAGCTACCCTAGGAGGGGAGAGAAGGGATCACAGCTACCCTAAGAGGGGAGAGAAGGGATCACAGCTACCCTAGGAGGGGAGAGAAGGGATCACAGCTACCCTTGATAGCTGGGGAGGGGAGGGACCATAATTACCTTAGTAGGGGAGGGGACCGTAGCTATCCTAGGAGGGGAGGAGACTACAGGGAACTTAGGGGGCATTAAGGAGATCACAGCTGCCCAAAGAGGGGGGGGGGGGGGGGGTAAGGAAATCATATTTGCACTATAGCAGAGGGGATCACAGATACCATAGGAGGAGGTTGTATGTTAAAGTGTGATGATGATGTAATATTTTGATATCTTATTGTGCACAGGTTATACTAGACAGCAAGCAGAGGCAATGACGACATGTTTAATAGAGGTTATGAGCACTTGTATAAGTAATGTTGAAAGTAATAATGCATCCAAAATTGAACAGGTATGGAATTGAGTATAATGGGGTTGAATATTCAAGGTAAAAACTTTGCAACACCCTGTAAGGCATCCTTTTTGTGAGCCCAATATTAAAGGCTGGTTTACATGATATGTTGGCCCAATTTTTGTTAAGCTTTATTCAGGAAAAGAGAGAAACCCGCCTGATTCGCAAAAATCTGTAGCAGTGCAACAGATTTTTCTTGTGTCAGGCCAATTTTTGAATGAAAAAGGAGTGCAAAAAACAATAAAACTCAAATTGGGCTGACATATCGTACCGTGTAAACTGGGCTTTAGACTCTTTTTCTCCAATTTCCTTTGTATTCAAAATTTGATACTCTGAGATGACTTTTTGAAAAAAAAATGAGACCTCAAGACCCATGAAACTTTCAGGATGAAATTTTACAAGACTGACTTTGAGAGGACCACTTGGCACCCCTAGTATATATACTGGAAATCAATTACAATTTTCATTTGTCTTAGAGAAGATGGACCTATTCCCATAGACTTTGAATGAAAATAGAGTGAGCTCCTCATCCTGTCTCAAAATTCATTTATTATAAATACTTTTTCATGTGTTTTTATATTCCATAGGAAAGATTAGAAATGAAATTACAGACATCCATCAATGAAATAAAGTGAGTGTTATAGACTGATTTCACAAGTCATAGTTTTTGCTGTTTTGTACTGGTTGGTTGCTATGGTGAGTGACTACCACAGGAAGCCCAACTGAGGAGTGAACAGACTGACTTATTGAATAAATCAATTTATCCACTTTGCTGTTGTGTATTTATGCTGTGTGTATAGTATTGTATGATAATGAGTATAAAACAAAGGTAAATAAATAGTGAATAAAATTGGATAATATTGGGTAACATTGAACCACAAATTATATTTTTATGGTAACATTTTAGAGTACAAACACTAAAAGTGTGCAACATAAATAGTACTAAATAGTGCTAAATTATGCAAATTCTTTGTTTTGTTTTTAGTGCTATTTAGTACTAAATAGTGCAAAGTATTGCGTGCTTTTTAGTGTTTGTACTCTAATATTCATATGCTTTTTTACTTTACTTAGGAAAGAAATGTTCTTACTAGAGAAGAGTAAATTTGCACAAATACAAGAGGAAAATCAGGTGATTTAAAGTAATGTTTCGTGGGTTTGATGGAGTGGGTAGGGATGTATACTGTTAAGATCAAACATGCAGCCTGTGAGTAGCCACTTCCCACCTTTCTCCAGAGTTACCATTTAACATTTATCCAAATACCCTTTCAGAGACTCAAAGACCAAGTGAGGGCCATAGAAAAACTATTAGCAGTAAGTATTATTTGAGTCATTCATGAGGGGGAGGGGGAGGGGGAGGGGGAAGGGGGCACTGGTCAGAAAATGTTGGGATTATGTAACCAGCAGATGTAAATACAAGGAAAATTCAGGCTACAGGACGCCTTTCAAGCATACATCAGTAATTTCTTGAATGTAGGTGATAATAATAACATTGACGACAATATATTGTCTGTCTATATAGGGTTTATTATTGTATAAGTAGCTTTAGCTTATTTACTAATTACATTTAATTGAAACACTAAGGAAGAAGTTTCCAAATTGAAGACATCGACAAAACTCGACTTGAGTTTAGAAAAGAGTTTGACAAGAGAAGAGGTAGGTTATTGAGGGGCGGATCCAGGATTTTCTTCAGGGAGGGGTGCACCCAGGATTATTTTTCAGAGGTTGGGTGCACCATTATAGAAAGTGGAAACTATCAAGAAGATGTTTTAGAAAAATAAAGAGAAGGAAGGGGCCCAAAGTCATCTCAGGAGGGGGTGCACCCCCCCTCCCCTAAATCTGCCCCTGTTATTTATTGAAACAACAAAATTCCATGATTCAATAGCATTCTGAATGTTATAAAGAATACTGCTTATAATTCTTTTATTCCAGCTTGCACAGCGTGATCAAAAAATAAAAGATAATGGAAACAAAATAGAAACAGAGGTTAGTATCAAAGGATCTACTGGTATGGACATTATTTGGGGCAAAAACACACATACACACACACACACACACAAAAAGATGGAGGGGTGTGGAATCTACTGGAATAATTATGGGGTTTAACCAGCTTAGAAGTCATTAGAGAGCATTTGAAATATTAGTGTAACAATTTATAGGTCAATGTGTGACTTTGTTGCTTTTGCCAACAAACTAGATTGCTGCGAGGAAGGGTGATGATCGAGCTTGTACCCCAAATTTATTTAGATAAATCAGTATTCTCTTGAACTGCTTTAATTTGTATTCTGTTTTATATGCTCCAATAGATTGCAAAACTAGGTACACTCATGGAAAGTCAAAAGCTGGATCTCATAAAATACTTAGTTGGTAGGTACTACATATGGTTGTTGTAGATGATGATGCTGATAATTGATAAAGGAATCATTGTATTATAACAAAGTTTTAATGGTAGTGACAGGCATGAATGACTGACATTATTTATCATATGAAATATTTTAGATCTTTTAAAGTTTGAATGTTTTTTTTGTAACTTATAGGAAGCATGATATCAATGACCACAGTCGCTCTTGCTGTCTGGAGATTTTTGAAAATGTAATTAATAGTATTATCAACTTATAGAAGAATTGTAATATTGTCAATAATCAAATGATCAAATAAAGAATTTCATTGGTTTCAAAGCTGGTTCTATGAAAGTTGGTCTTTGGAGCCATTAAGAAATGAATTGTTTCAGTGAGTCTGTCTTGTTCTCAAATTTGGTTATTTCATTTATACTGTGAACACCTCAGGGACCCAGGGTGGAGAGGGAGGGGAAGGGTCTGTAATAACTTCCTGTAATGTACTTGCACATTTGTGCCTGGCTTCCCTCCAATTGGAAGAGATAAACTATCTTACAGTATTGATGATGACCCTGATAGGAGTGTGCATTATGTTGGTGTACTTTTGGGCTTCGCACAATAATTAATTTTGAACATCCCTAAGAATCTGGCTATTTTGTTTTCTCTGCAGCTAGTTTTAGTCTCTCTATTGCTTGTGGCATTCTTCCCTCTCCTTGTATGCAGCTGTGAGATGTTGTGCACCCCATACAGGCTTACACTGCAGGACCACAGCATAGTTGGAGACAACTGGCTTTGCAGTAAATGTAATAATGTAATTCCATTTGTAATGGAATTCCATATGTATTTTTCAATATGTAATTCCATTTGTATTTTTCAACTTAAGTATGGAAATAAACATTATTATTACAATATTAAGTGTGTTGAAATTGTCACGCATTTACTAAATATTTATTATAAAATTTATGAAGTTTAATGTTTTTTTGAATGAAAATAACTGACTAAATGCAACATAAAGACATCGGTGACATTATACCTGAAAACAACTTGAAAACGAAAATGAAAGAAGGTACTCCTCAATTTCACAAAACATTGAAACCATTGACAGACATATTTGGATCTAATTAACTATTTTCGTGAAAAACATCTTTCACAGCAAATCAATGACATTATAAACATATAATTAATATAAGAAAATATCTTATTTTTCTTTACTTCATTATCATATACAAAACGGTTTCGAAATGTTTTGATCAGCCGTTGTGTCAATAGTGCTTGTCTTGATGTCTCTGAAGCATAATTTTTCTAAAATTGATAGTCTATAACAACGTCATGTTCATTTGACTGTCTTCAAAGTGTATTAAAAGTTTTTCAGAAACTCTTCTGCACAGATTCTTGCTCTTGCGTTCAGGGTTAGTTTCATCTCACTGATTTCCTTATCGATTTCCTCCATGAATTGAATGACAAAATCCACTAATTTGTGTTTAAACATCTCTTCGGTATGAAAATTGGTAATGAGGAAGCTGATATCATAACCTTCAACTGGCTTGCGACGTAGCACGAAGAAATTCTCGGCCCGCATCATCATGAAGCGCATAAACTTCTTACAAAGGATTTTCTCGATTTCATCAGCTTGTTTAACAGCAATGCTGATTCGCAGTGAATTCACAGAGCCTTCAATTAGGACTTTCTCCTTCTCGTTTCGGCTGATGGCAACCGGAGTGAGAAGCAGTTCTTTACAACCGCGCACCTCTACTTCGGGTTTATTGTGTCTCTCCACGACTTGAGAATTGAAATTCTCTAGGCACATTGCAGCCGTAAGGGTTGAACGAACTGCATTCAGGTAAGGTCTTAAAGTGGCAGCCATTTATTCGTCTTAGAAAATGGCAGTAAAAATGCTGAAACTTCCTCTCCACTTGCTTCAAAATGGCTGAACTTCCGACCGCCTCCCTCTACTTACTGCGCATGTTCAATCTATTTCCGCTGACCCCGCATTGCATGACGGGATTGATTACGGCGTGGAGCCGCCATTTTCTATTTGGTGGCATAGGAGCTAACAGAAATAACGGATTTTTCTTCTTCCCTGTTAACTAATTCCTTCCAAATGTAGGCCGATTGTTACCTTGATAATGTATCTGTCTACTGTAGAAGCCGTTAGTTGACAGTGAAATTTTAAAGGGTTTTATTGATTGAGTGAAAGTCTCGTTCGACGCACATGATGAGCGCCAGCGATCCATTGTCCCTGGCTTTGGGGCAAATTTCTTCTGCCGTAAAAGAACTAACTAAAAAGAACTACAAGTCCACAGTTGCTGAGATCCATGAGGTAGGGATCAGTATAACTAGTTTTCCAGCATGAAAACGCTTTCGATCACTGGAAATAATGAATGACGTTTTCCACCCTGTGAGTTCTTTGGGCATGTCAAAATTCTATTTTTGACGTCAATTCAAAATAAACTCGAATTCTAATACGATTTTCAGTTTGCTACCTTGGCTTTAGCCAAATCACTTGTTGAAATAGTTGAAATAGGGTCATTGTTTTGCTGTGTACAAAAAGCCAAAGTAAGACCAAAGAACAATTGTTTTTTGTCATATTTTTGTCATGTCATTTAGCTTCATGTATATGTTTACTTTGACTTATTTGGACGTGCAAAGTTATTGGATCTTACTTTTCAAGAAAAAGTAAGCGATTCCTTGTAGGTCATATTATACAAGGATATTTTTTTGTTTTATAAGATGGTGAGAAATACCTTTTGTGGTGATGGGCTTCCTGTGGTACATTGTATTAAGTGTTGTACTTTATTCTAGCTTATAGATAAGCATGGATTTGAAGCAGAACGGCATCTATTCTATGTGTTATTCTCTTCTATTGATTTTTTTGCTGACCCCAAAAACTCTGGCAAAGACCATCAACAGGTAATTTTAATGTTATAATTATCTTTTTCAAATGAACACAGGAAAAAAATGTCAATTCCCAACTTGTATTTCCCTGGGTCTAAACTGAGAATCTGTTCTATTTTACTTGGGAAATCTGTAATACCCAAACTTGTAAAAATAGAACAGATTTCCAGGGATTCTCTGGTTAGACCCAGGGAAGCCCCATGTTTGACACAAGCTGGGAATTGACATTTTTCCAGTGGAAGTGGAAGTTAGATAGAAAAGACATACAGTCAAAAGTCTTGTTTACGTGGTGGCCTACAAGAGTCAACACCCATAGGGGTCTAAATTTTAAGTCATTCTGGAAAAAAAATCAATTCCCAGCCTGTGTCAAACATGGGGCTTCCCTGGATCTAACCAGGGAATCCCTGGGAATTTGTTCTATTTGAGTTTTGAATCTTTTGATTATATTATATTTACCTTGTTTTAGGTCCAGCTTTTAATCCAAGAGTGTCAGACACTTATTACCAAACCAAACTTTCCAACTATCCTATGCTGTGCTTTTGAGAACCCTGATCAGAAACAAAAAACTCTGAAGCCTTCACCTCAGCTTTTACCCAATGTAAGCAGGACACTAAAACTCAACAAGGTTCAAGAGGTAAGATTGTAGCATGTATAATTAGACTTCAGTTGGGTTTCCTGTGGTGGTTGATAACACACAGACTTAAGCTAAGGTAATACGAGCAACAAAATCACTCAACTTGTCTCGCAGCAACATTGCTGTGAGAGGACTTGAAAAGCAATGCTGCGCATTTTTCCACTCCAATATAAACTTGTCTTGTGACAAAATTGTTTGTTGCAAGTTGAGAAATTTTGTTGCAGAAAGAAGGTTGTTCTACTTCTTGCAACAAAATTTTAAAATGTTGCACATATTACCACTTCGACTCAACTCATGTTGCAGCAAATGATTTTCTCGGCCAATGAAAATGCAGTCTGATATTTGCAACAAACAATTTTGTTGCGAGACAAGTTTGTATTCGTGTGGAAAAATGCACAACATTGCTTTTCAAGTTGTCTCCTAATTAGTTTTTAGATTGAGGGCCACAAGTTTATTACTATTCTATGTTATTACGTGCTACCCTCATTAAATAAAGACTTTATTATTATTATTATTATTATTATTATTATTATTATTATTATTATTATTATTATATCTATTATTTATATGCTGATAGCGCTCCAGTGTAAGTAGTAATGAGTATTATTTGTTTTATTAGGTTGTGTTTGGTCTTGGCTTAATGATTTCATCAAATGATGAGCTAAAAAGCTATGGTAATTTTTTCATTTGTCTTTTTCTGTATCAAACTACATGTATTTAAAAACTCCAGATGTCTGGAGATGGGTTTTAACTAGTTTTTAGTGGGTAATCTGGTTGTAAAAATGACTGAGCAGTGTTTTATTTTGTCTTCACTGTCACATTTTGTTAATATGTATTTCTTATTGATTATAGCTGGTCAATTTGTGAAGCAAAAATTACCAGATCTTCTACGATCATACATTGATGCAGGTATTTATCTGTTTTTTTCTATGTCCTCAAATAGAGAAATACTCTACGCTGTTTGTACATTGTTTTGGGATAAAGGCTATACAAGATAAAAGTAACACAGTTGAATGTGTAAAGAGTGATGTGCTATTCCTAGTTGTCAATTTGCCTGCTATCCTTTGTTCTGTTGCTTGTTTTTAACTTCACCTAAAAAATAAATAATTTGATGATTGTACTGTTGTACTAGATACTGGTGGGAGTCAAGAAGGAGGACTATCAGATGTTTCCATAGAAGTCTTACACAGACTACTTTCCTACATTATCCATGTACCAAGAGAAGTTGTGGGAGTTGGTGAAGATCAAGTCAATGCATTTCTTGATACCCTAAGGAGAGATTTCCCTAAAGAACGTGTACCTGTTGTACTTGCACCACTACTTTATGCCGATGCTCACGACATTCCCACTGATAAGTATGTCACAAATTGTTAAATTGATTATTTATTTACTCTCAAAAGGAGACAATAAAGTTACAAAAATCTGTAGTCTTTTCAAAAGCTGCGTGGCTGGCTTAGTTGGCTGAGCACCAGTCTTCAGGGAGGAAGGTGTGGCTTGGATTCCCCAGATAGACCAACTCTCAGGGTCTTCAGGGAGGAAGGTCTGGCTTGGATTCCCCAGATAGACCAACTCTCAGGGTCTTTTAGTAATTGAGGAGAAGGTGCTGCCTTTATACATGTAATTCCATCTACAAATGGTTAGACCTTTATGTCTTCTCAAATAAAACTGTAGGCCCCATCTCTCCAAAACTATTACACATACCCTTGCATTGGAAGGATGTTAAAAAACCTACACCACTATTTGGGGAGAGTGGACCATGATGTTGCCGGTGTGTGTGGTCTGACCTACTATGCTACAGGGCCTGCAGTAATTGGCAAAAGCCATTGTAGTGACCGTTATAGAAAGGAAAAGCTTTAAAAAACTATGAGTTTAACTTTAAAATTATTTGAAATCATGGCCTCTTCTCCCTGAATAGTGACATGGGTCCTTTATTGGTAGATGTTCAATGAAAAGATAATCTGTGTGGAACTGAGTTTTGTAAGAACACACGACAAACGATCTGAAAAGTTCTGAGCCCTAGGTTGTTGTGTGGGGTTATTTTTTCTTTCATTAATTTGTGTATTTCACTTATTCTAGTTATGTGGGTGTCAATAAGTGTGAAATTTGATCTAAGTGTAAATAGGAACTTATGACCTTGTTTGTCATAGTAGATCAGTGGTTAGAGCATCTAATAGGTACTTAGAAGGTCACTGGCTCAAATCCTATCTGAGTTAGGATTCATACTGACACCAGCAGATCTATCTAATATTTTAAGTAGTATTTTAAGTAGTATTTTTTTATCATTTCTGTGCTCTCTAAAACCAGTACATTCAGCTGATTGATTGAGCACATGTGACTTGCGACAACATGATGATTATATCATAGGTAGAAATTGTATGACAACCATGACAACGGCAAGTTCACATCACAGTTCAACCTGTTTTTATATCCTATTTTATGACATTAGTGTTTAAATTGGATCATGAAACATAATATCGTTTATCATAACACATTATATTGTTTATCTTGTGTTTTTAACTAAATTGTTTTGATATTATAACTTACAATCATATCTAATAGTTTGTTGTGGATAAAAAAACTTGACAACAGATGAGACAGAACAAGGCATTGAACAAAGTCACCAAATTGAGCCAAACAAACAGCTGTGTGACTGTAAGAGTGGGTGTTAGTGTGGTATAGCAGCTGTTATTCTGTTTTTGATCATTTTAAATCTCACTTTCAGGCTTGTTCCCGATTTAAATGCTCCTGTCAAGGCTGTTGTAAGTATGATTAAAATTTTTATAGATTAATAAAGATAAATACATTCATTTGTTCTCAGTATCTGGAATGTTCACAGAATGATGTACAAGAAAACTGTAGTACAATAAGTTGATGGCACCATGGACTGTTCTTAGAGGCATGAATTCTAAACTAGTTAGGAACTCATGGAATTATCATATTCAGCTACCAACATAATATTTGTAATATTCTAGTAAAGTGTGGGTAAATGTCTAGATTTAAGGTGATTCCTCTGTTTTGCAACATGCATGTCTACCTCGCATGGTTCAAAAAGCACAGAATTATGACTCTGTCAGCATTTTCATTCAAATTATGACTAAAAATGCTTAAAATACAATTTGAAACATTTGTGCAATTTTTGCTGGGACAAATAGGGAGTTTTGTAAAACTCACCCCAGTACCTGAAAAGTGCCAATTTACCCCAAATTGTATATGTATATGGATTGATCCGCGGTAATGGAACTAGAAATATTGAAAGATCATCACGGATATGTAAGCAATTTAGGCAATTGCTTACCCCAAATTTGATGATAATTTTGAAAATATCTCTCTAACGAGCACTGTGACCCCCCATTTTTTATTTCAAAACTTGCTTTTTTGTAATGATTCACATAACACATTTGAAAATTAAAAAAGGTATTGATAGGAACATTGAAAAAATGATGTTTTTCGTGTGTATTTGAGCACTAAAATATCCAAAATACATGTAGGTAGTAATCTGTTATAAAAAGGAGCCCTACAATAAATATACTGGTATTGTATCTATATTATTGGTACATCTTGGTAACAGGAAAATCTGGATAGTGAAAAAGCATTTGTCAATTAATAGTACTTGGAGAACAAACAAACAAAACTGCAAAAAGAGCCCTGTATATACCCTACCCTTATGGTAGCTGAGGGTAGGATAATTAAACTTTTTTCTACGTTTGGCTTCTTTACAGTTTTACTTTGTTCTTCTGCTGACTCCAAAAGAAGATTATGATAATAAATAAAATATTTTTAATTGACACTCCTCTGAGAGCTGTACTGCTATGCCACCCTTGCCACCCATGTGTTGAATATTTCTGTATTTATAGGACATTTTCCATTCAGAGGAACTAGGTTAGAACATACATGTATAGTTCTTAAAATGGTACAAGCAGTTCTTAGCATTAGCTGGAAGCAGTCCTAAGGAATGAGGTGTACCACTTAAGATTGCTACAATTGGAGCCATTATGGCTGGCTTGTTCCAGTAAATAAACGAATGACCCTCATATTTATTGTTCTTGTTAGATGGAGGATGACCTTGCAGATTTGATGAGGGAAATTGGCTATATTTGTTGCTCAAGGTATTATCCTTTAGATCCTTTAGATCTAGAGTAGACCTCATATGAGTGTGAAATCAACCATGCCGTGCCGTGACTGTGTCAGTGCTGTGATATCTATAAAAACATTCAAAATTCCTGCCAAAACCGTACCGTGACCGTGCGGTGCCATTTTCACAGTCATACGAAATCTACTCTATGTAACATTTTTATGGAGGCTTGTAATTATTGTGAACTTCATTATTTGAGGGGTCAACTATGAAAATGGCCTTAGTGACTTCCAACTTAGGAAAATTAGTTGATATTATTGTATGCAACTAAAAAAGATCATCAAAAAAGTCACTTTCATCTTCATTTGCAATGTTTGTTGAAGACCTTTCTAAAGGTGCAGAAATAAGGGCAACAAAATCATGCAACATTACGCGCAACATTGTTACATTGGCAAGTTGCAGAGCAAATGTTGCTTGTATTATACTTCATGTGCAACAAACGTTCCTTGTTGTATGAAGTACAAGTGGTGGTTATACTAACAACATTTGCTCTGCAACTTGCAATGAAACATTGTGTGTAATGTTGCACAATTTTGTTGCCCGCATTTCCACACCTTTATATTTATAAAATTCAATCTTCAGATATTACCTGTTGGGTTGTGGTTAATTTCTGTAATAATTTTAGCATGATTAATTAAATTTTATGTTGCTATCTGTTGTCCCTGAGTCAAGATTTCAATGTTTGTTTTCATGAATTTATTGATTTCATCAAGTTAAGCCTTTCCCAGAAAAAGATATTGGTTTGTGGGAGCAAATACAGATTCATTTGAAAGCATTTGGATGTTACCTTATTGAATTAGTGAGGTACCCGTTCATTGAATAACCACTTTGTAATTTACTTTCAAAATCAATGATGGCTATTTGATTAGTGATTTCTCTATCAAGTGACCACCTCTGTTAGATAATGTTTTTCTTGTGTGGTTGGAGTTTATTTATTTTCAAGAAGTTGTTATCGAGTGTTTAATAGTGGTATTTGCTTGTGTGTTGTAGTATTGAGGAGTGCCGTAATACCATGGTACAATATGGAGTAAATACCATCAGCCCAGCTGTAATTGCTAGAGTCATTGGTGAGATATTTTAACTAATATACTGTGTAATCTGACTCCTATAAAGGTTATTCATTGATTTGATCATTCTCAAAATCTGCTCCAAGAGAAAATATCCCCAGATACCAGCTTTGTAAACTGTTACAGAAAGTCAAATTACTCTTCTATGGACACTGTGCAAAGGGTCCAGCCACCCAATTGACTTCTTTAAAAGTTATAAGCTAAGCATGTAGAAACCTGTTGATTTGAATTATTTGCATCCCTCCAAATTTAGCCCCCCTTGGAGGTTTTGCATACATTATACTAATTTTTATGAAAAGAAAAAGTTAAAAAAACATGAACTATGAGCTATGAGTAATATTCACACTATCTTTGTTTATCATCAAGAAGTGAGTATGATGTGTCATTTTGGAACATTTGATCATCAATATGTTTCTTTGGGTTCTATGTAGTTTCTTGGTAAGATTCAAGCAATAAAGTCTTGGCCTTGGTGAAATAGAATGGTTTGAATCTGTGCATTAACCTTAAGACAATATATAATTGCTATACTTGTAGTGACACCTGTAACTTTTAACACAATAATAATAATTGATATTTATTAATGTCACCATTTCTAGGAATGATGGTCAAGACAGCTGTTGGACTCAGCCAGCACATCCCAATTCAGGTTGAAATTTTTATTTTCTTTTTAATGGCCATTTAAAGCAGATACATATATTATAGCTATTTCAAAAAAGGTTGACGGAGTGAATGGTGAATGGTGATTGGTGATTGTACAACTGAAAGGAAATTTGTAGTAACAAGAATTGCTTCATTTTCATTAAGACCTT